>CAUYLG010022956.1:0-148728 GCA_963573385.1 Cacajao melanocephalus
AAATAAAATATTGGTTGGCTGCTTGTTTGTTATTTTCATCTCTTATTCCTTCCTGTCTCCATTGTTAAGTACAATTATTGGCATAAAAGAGGTTTTTAATACCCATTTTTAGAGTGCATTCTAGCCTGGGCAATAGAACAATAATCTCGTTCTCTCTCCCTCTTTCTCTTCCTCTTTCTTTCTCTCTTACATTCTTTTTTTTTTCTTTCTTTCACTCTTTCTTTCCTCTCTTTTTCTTTCTTTCAAAAAAAAATAATAATAAATAAAAAAATAAAAATAAATAAATGGAAGTACCTAGATGCAAGAACAATGAAAAATAACAGAAATGTAAGCATTTGCCAAAAAATATAATCAATATTTATACAACAATGATAATGTGTGTTGTTTGAAATATAGAGCTAATTAAAATAAAAGAAAACAATGACATTCAGGTTGGAAAAGAGTTAGTGGTATTAAGTATTCTAAGATGATCTTTTTCTAGAAAACGTGTTAAGGTAACACATAACATTTTTAATATGAATGGGATGCATGCTATAATCTGTAGAGTAATTCTTAAGAAACTGATATTTACTGACAAGAGATGAGAAAATACAGAAAATTGAATTAAAATTCTTACTTCAAATCCATCTTGATATAGAAGAGATCCACAGAAGCTTAACCTAGATGAGTTTATAGATTTTTTATTCATCTTTACTTCGGAAGAGACCCACAGATGCTTAAACTAGATGAGTTTATCAAATTTTATTCATCTTTACATAGGAAATTTCTGTTAAATTTAAAGAATCTTGCATATTCTCAAACTTTGATATGCAGAAAAATTTCCTGTAGCCAAAGTAAAATTAAAGCAAGTCCTTGTCATGCTAAGATTGATACAATCTCCTAAACTATCTTTGAATAATGGTGCTCAGACGACCCAAAAGCATACTTTACATTTGTTTCCAAAACTAAATACATGGCAATATTTTAGAATCCTCTCTATTACTACAAATTAATACTATTATTTGGTAAATTTCATAATATTAAAACATTTGGCATTTGAAACAAACCCACAACCATCCTTAGAATTTTTTTTCAAAGCATAAAAAAGAGAATGAACTATTTAAAAATAGTAATAGTAATAATACTTATGATAATCAAATTGTTTCTTTTTCTTTACTGAACTAAGTAGAATATAAGGAAAAACAAACAATAAAATTAAGTCAAGATTATATTTAAGTTTAAGCTACTAATTCTATAAAACTGTGTTTCATGTATGGCAGTGGAGGGATGCCCATATTTCTCTTGATTCTAGTTATTAAACCAATGTAAATATATGTTGAGCCATTACAAATAGCTGGTAGTTATCCATTTTGACAAGTGAAAATGAATATTTCATTTGATAAGTATTTTAATAATATTTCAAATATTTGGATGCCTTTAACAGATATTCTGTAAACCATAATCATCAAAGTATTATTTTTCTGACACTCATGCCTGGCAGCTCTTAAGCTTCTATTAAAAGAAACAACTACTAAAAACTCTTGAGTACAAGCTTCATGAATCAATGTCAAAAATATAAGCCAAGATTTGGAGATTCCTACTAGGTTACAGAACACATTATATTTATTCTTGGAAAAGAAAACTGCTGGCCGAGCACAGTGGCTCACACCTGTAATCCCAGCACTTTGGGAGGCTGACACAGTCAGATCACCTGAGGTCAGGAGTTCAAGACAAGCCTGGACAACATGGTGAAACCTGTCTCTACTAAAAAATACAAAAATTAGCCTGGCATGGGGGCCAGCGCCTGTAACCCCAGCTACTTGGGAGGCTGAGGCAGGAGAATTGCCTAAACCCTGGAGGTGGAGATTGCAGTGAACCAAGATCACGCCACTGCACTCCATCCTGGGCTATAAGTGTGAAACTCCATCTCAAAGGAAAAAAAAAGAAAAGAAAAGGAGACTGCTATGTATGTGTGCATTATATACATATGCATACATGTGTGTGCATTTACATACATGTACGCATCTACATGTATGTGTATTTACAAATATGTGCATATATGAAATATATTCACATATATTTACATATGTATGTTAATGATGATAAATGAGCATTTCATTTATTATTGAAATATAAATAGATCTGGATAATAAATGATATGCTCACACCATATATGTATATATATATGTATAAATATGTTAAAATATATGTATATATATTTATTTATATATATATAGAGAGAGTGAGCATATTGTTTATTATCCAAACCTATTTATGTTTGAGAATGAAAGAAATTTGTTTTCATGATTACCCTAAGGGAATAGTGTAAAACAGAACGTTTCTTGGAAAACCAGAACATATGTCTAATCTATATAAATAGCAATTGACTTTCGTTAATCAAAGGAGAATATTGTAGAAAAAATAACAAGATAAGCAACGGATTTCCTTCTAATTTGCTATTGGTGGAAGTCTATTTATAGTGAACGATCATTACTTTTCTTAACCATTGAATGTGTGCATAGCATATACAGCACTTACACTTTTATTGTATGTCAAGTAGGTATTGTGTCATAGTTCCTAAGTAACACCATAATATGCTTAAAAATTTTGTAACATTTTTATTGCATAACAGTGTCAATTTTCAACCTAAATATCTAAAGTAGTCTTCCTCCTGTTTACTCATGTGTTATACCACTCAATATTTATAATACATAAAGTTTATTAAGCCTGATTTTAAATTCAGACTCTCACACTGTAGATATTACCATATAGGTAGTAAAATTATTTAGATCATCATAAACTAATGGGTAACAAATTACATGTTAAAATTTTTAGTAAAATATTTATTGAGTCTGTATTTGCAAGAATATTTTGGTAATTTTTTCCTCCTACAAACTGGTGGCACTACAATACGAAACACTGTAAGTGATGCTCACCTTAAACAAGCTGAGCCATGAATTAGGTCTACATTTCTACCTGTTTCCTCAAGAGATATCATGTTTTTATTCAGAGCAGGGGGCAGAAAAGGAACCAATATCACTAATAAAGCTGTCTGACCCTGAGGCCTGGTGTCAGAACAGCCAAAGCAGCTGCTGACTTCATCAGTATTTAAGAGTTACAGGAGCTGAGAATGTTTTCTAGTTGAGCATTGCTCCAGTTATTTGAATCAACTGTGATGGATTCCTGGAGCTTGACCACAATACAATTTTCACACTTAGCAACTGTAAAATTGTTAAAGCGATATCTTTCCACACAGTTTATCCGTTATTACTGCTAAGTTTGGCATACCACCTTAGTTACGGGCTTTAAATGCCACTTTCATCACTTCCCAGGGTAACCTGGGCCATGAAATCGGAAAATCAGATAATTTTCTGGTCCGTTTTCTTCTTTTTCTTTGGATGACATTAGATTTTGCTACGCTTGACTGACAAATCTCATTTAGGATTCAAGGAAAGGCCTGAGCCCTAACCTCTTTAAGAAGTGGGAGGTGAGATGTCTTAGGCAATCATAAGGAAGAAAAGACCAATTTCAACTCATCACATAAAGGAAATTAGCGATTAATTCACACTGTGAGACAAAAATACTTGTAAAAGTATAAAGAGTCTCCTAGTGTTAGGTCACAACATTATTTAAGATTCTTTAAAAAATACCAATCATGTTCAAGAGTTTTTCTCTGCATGCTTTGTTTTCCTCTCAAATTATATTTCTAGGTGTGTTAAATTGTAAGGCACAAAGCCCAAACCAAATTTATTTTTACCCAATTAAATATAATCCATAATTAATAGGAAAAATTCTTTTTTTTTAGTAAATAAGCAATATGACACTAATATAGATACATGTCCCAGGACATATTAACTTAAGATAAATGGCTTTATTATTTAGAAATGAAATGCTTAGTTGCTGGGTTGTCTAATTTCCCTATATTACCTACTTTGGGAGACATTTGTCCATTTTAGATAGAAGAGCTACAATTGGAGACAATGGAAATCATAGGTGGCAAGTGCCTCAAAATTAATGTCTCCCAGATGTATTAATACAATTAATACTTCTCTGAGTATGGTAGGTTTAAAAACTCAATGATGAGTTTAGGGATAAGTTGGCATTTTGAAATCTATCTCCTCCTACACAATTTTAGATTAAGTTCATAGAAAGAAGAAACTCAATTGGACATAGTATGTGAATTTGAACTAGTAAATGGATCACTGTCAGCTAAGCCATTTCCTTGCCTTTAAAGTCCTTTTCAACACTGTAAGGTTATTTAATTTAAATACAGAAACTTAGAAGAAGGATGAAACCTTAGAAGAAGGATGATAACCTGGCTTAAAGTGATTGTTACTTTATTACTTCTTCATCTAATGTTTCTTTTTCAACTTCTATTACTCAATAATTGCGTTTCCAGTAATTATTTTATATCATATTTTATATCACTGAAGTTCTAGTTACTTCAAAAAGAATACTTAGTTGTCCTCAGAATAAGCCGAAATTCATTTCTAAAGTGTTATGTGTGAAGAAACATGGATCACAGTATCTGTATAAAGTGTTAAATAAATATTTGTGAAATATTGGGCCATTTCCCTTAATCTCTCTGGCTGTATAAATATTGCAATGCATATATTACATTTTCAGATGTAGGACCTCAAGTGTTTTGAAATGAATTATATATGGAGAGATTCACAGTTGACTAAAAATTTAAATAACTTACTTTTCCACAAAATGAAAAATCTTTCAGTAATATGGTAAAGTGCAGCATCCTAATAGAAAATTCTAGTGGTTTGATGTCATTTTTTATATTAGCTACATTTCTGAGCAACTGTACAAAGCAAACATATTTAATAAAGTTTTTAAGTCTCCAAATTTCATTACATTTTCATGAAGAATCTCTCTTAGCAAAATAAGTTGTCTGTGGTATAAAAGAAAAATTATTATGTATCTACAAATTTCAATATTCATTTCAAAATGTACTGTTATTTTACCCTGTGTTTCCAATTTCATATATTGTTTGAAGAGTCCAAGAAAGTAAGGAAAATAAAAATTAAGAAACTTGTACTTCTACAAATCTCAGAAGTCAGAGATACACATTTTCACTTGAAAGCTTATATATATATAACATGAATATATGTATCATATATATTTATATATGTTATATATAATTAAAATACATCTTTTTTCAATTTTATGTTATTTTGCTTTTATTAATTACATGAGGCTTTATTATGCACTTGGCTGTAATTTTGGCTAATCAATTTGTAATGTAAATACAATTCAGCTACATTTTATTAACCAAATGATTATTTATCAAAAACATACAAAATTAATTTTCATTAAATGTTAATAATGTGCTATAGTAGTTACAAGTGAGAAATAAGATAGTCCTTAACTAAAATCTGATAGCTGAGGAAAAACAGGTTTTAAAAAGAAAAATATAATTATAATAAAAGTATAATGTGGATTTTATTTCTACCATATCTTTATTCTTATCACTTTTTCCAGGTAATGCTAACACTTGGTTTCTATTTTATTAATCAACTATTCTTCTGTGTGTGGCCAATGAATGTCTCCATCATTAAACATCTTTTCATGTTGATATTTTTTACTCTATAACATGTTATCTAAGTGCCATGGTATGAATTAGCAAATTATTTTTCATAAAGTAAATATTTAGTGAGAGTTTACTCTATGTCAACAATTGTTTTAAGGCCTATGTATGTAATTGAGAGATAAACATCCTTGGTCCTCAGATTCTATTATTCATAATCCATAAAACATCTCTGTGCTATCACATAAAGGTAATGTTTCAGAGATGGGGAGAATTCACTTCTAGGTATAAAATGTTACCACTTCAGCCCTATAAAACAAAAAAGAAAATTTTTTACATGTTTTTGTTAATTTTAAGAACGTTTTATCTTCTATACGGGTCATTTTAATCTTTTGCATATCTATGTTTCAACATGAATTCACTTCCAGTATACCAAAGCTGTCTCTTTTTGGTAGTGGCTTTCGAAAATGCTGAACGTGTTCTGTCCCCAATCAGTTTACTCCTATGTGTGTCCTCAGTAGCAACGGATATGTGTGATGAGGGTTAACAGATGAGAAATGAATAAGAAAAGGCTATGGAAGCTTGGAATTCACTAGGAAGAAATACCTGAGGGCTGTATTTGGACACTGTACCATGAATTAAATAATTGATTGGAAAATCGTGATTTTGAATATATAGCCTGATTTTTAACCCTGAATTCGCCCTATAAAAAATGTCCACTATCTGGCTATGGCTATCAGATCAAAATAAAAAAATAACTAATGGGGAATAGTCTTAATACCTGGGTGATGAAATAATCTGTACAACAAACACCCATGACACAAGTTAACCTACGCAAAAAACCTGTACATATACCCCTGAACTTAAAAGTTTTCTCCTAAAAAAACTCTATCTTCTGTTTTCTCAAATTAATTAGTTTTGTTTTATTTTGACTTTCACACATTACATATTCTTTCAAAGCTGGGATATATCATCAAGCTCTTAAGACATCACTGGAATATTGTGACAAGTGACAGTAATTGATTAGTATGAATTTTTATGTTAAAAATTATGAGGCCAAAACTAGCGTTACAAGGAGACATATACAATCTTCAGACTGTCAAGTAGGTGTGCTGGGATAACATTCAGGAGGTAATATTTTCGATTTGTCATTTTCAGCCTATAATTATTTAGAATCTCTTTTTTATTTTCTTACAAGTTGTTTTCAAATAATCTAAAAAAAAAAAAAAAGACAAAGGAAAACATATAACAGCTTTCCAAATGTTTAGAAATCTATTTTTCCACATAGTAGCCTTTCTTCATTCAATTACAACTCCATTTTTTCAATGCAATTAAAAGAATCTTCCCATGCTGATGAATATGTGCAGAATTCATCAATTCTTATTGATATAACATGAGAAAGATCTATACCTTAGATAAAATATCTGTCGCCAGTTCAGATATAAAAAACACATCTTTCTACTGACATATTATTTCTGAAAAAGCTTAAAGCCAATTTGATGGCAAGTGTGGATATATTTATTTCACCACTAGTTGAATTAAATGTTACAGCCCCAAGAGACTTTACAAGAACTATCATGATGTCAATAAAATGTTGTTTCATGAGTGTCAGGGCTTAGCCAGGGACAATTCACCCTCTCACTGGTAGAAGTCCAGCTACACACTGAGAACACTGAGAAGAGTACACAGCAAGATTAGTAATAGCCTCAGAATGACCGATATAATTTCTCCTCTCCATGAAAATAGGCATGTAGCAAGTGTGGGCCGAAGAGATATATGGAAATAAAAGCAGTAAGTTATGTTTCTATGACTAACAATATATTTGTGTTTGGTAAAACTAATTTCTCCAATGGGATCAGGTTCATAGTGATCCAAGCTAGACTACAGGCGTGCGCCACCATGCCTGGCTAATTTTTATATTTTTAGTAGAGACGAGGTTTCACCATGTTGGCCAGGCTGGTCTGGAACTCCTGACCTCAGGTGATCTCCCCCCATCTCAGCCTCCCAAAGTGCTGGGATTACAGGTGTGAGCCCAAAATTCTTAATCTGCAGTACTCAGAAAATGTATTTCCATATTTCTTTATTATGTGTGTGTCAGCATAGTTATACATGCATTTATTACTATTGGTAATGGAAATGGATCACACTTGCATCAAGTTACATTTAATGTATAAATTTTTCACAGTTCATTGATAAAAAGTAAACCTAAAATGCATGCTGGAGTTGTGCAGAAGTAATGAAATAGAGTATCATTAGGGCATTTCATTTATATCATGTCTCTCAGTTGATCATTTTATTGGTCTTCATTTGAGATACGTATATATGTATGCATGTATATGTGTGGGTAGTAGTTATTGAATATCTTCATTCAGGAAGCACAGTAGTATAGAATTTATTGCAAATACATGTAATCATTTCATGAATCTGTTCTTATTTTCATTTTACAAAAAAAGAAAATAATTTTAGAAGGTTTGTTGCTGAAATTTAAGTCCAGGTTTTCTGCTTGGAGACCTGGCATTTTATTCAAGATACCAATGTTTGCCCAAAGCAAACTTCTAATTTAAAAAATTCTTAAAAACAAAACATAAGAATTATTTTTAAAACAGCATTTTTTTAAAAAATAACGATTTTTTAAAACAGTAATAGTGAGCATAGATCCCAACAGCGTTTCAACCTTATCTCAAAGCTCAGCATCACACAATATATCCATGTAACAAACCTGCATGTTTACTCCCGGGTCTAAAATAAAAGTTGAAATTAGTAAAAAATAAAAATTTTAAAAAGTAAATAATTATCTCACATAAACTTGTTTTCTCTCTTTTTAAAATAAACTTTCTCTGTGGCAAATATTTTGTGTTAAATTTCCCCTTTTAAAATTTATTTTTCATTGATCATTTTTTAAAATTTATTTATTGTTCAATAATTTTTAAATTTAAAATCTGCTGAGTTATCCTAGACACTCATTCATAAAGGTATCTAAAGCACACACATAAATTTGGCAATCATTTCAAAGTAAACACATAAAGATTTGAATGAAAGCACTTAAAATGTTAACTCCAACAGCTGTCAAACCAGCGGTGGGCAGGGGACGCTCCCCATTCCCCTCTGAGGACGCACTCTGGAAGTGAGGCAGCTCCTCTTGGACAGGAAATCATTTATTTCAGGAAAAGTTCTTGAACTCCTTCTCCCAACAGCAATCTTGAGGTTTTTCTGTGATGTCTCCACAAAACTGTGACCACGGACATTTCACAGGCTCTCTTTTTAATAAATATTAGACAGCAGCTCATGAAGTAGGGTCCCTTAGTGTGATGTACATATGCAAAGGCCCATGAGCTTATGTAAAAATCACTATGGGTCTGTGAAGATACTATGAGTATTAGAATGACTTTCAGAAAATAAAAATAATAAGTGCCAGCAACTTCAGGGACTCTTAGACTAATTTATTAATATCCTATAGATGCAAAACAACAACATTTTTTTGCTGATTTTGTAATTGCTGGCATTGTTCTTTTACATGGTTGATTTTGGATAGAATGAAATGTCTCAATTACTGAAAAGGTGTATGTTTTACATGAGGACACTAGTTTTAAAATTTCTTATGTATATTTACAAAAGTAGAAGTCCTGACAGTTCTACAGCTGGTGCATAGGGATGTTACCTAAATCTATAAACAATCAATGAGATATGTCATCTCTCATTCACAAAAAAAGGTTGGCAGTGTAGTGAGAAAGCTTTATTTTTATGACTATGACATGTTGGGCTGGTGTGAAAAATTATAATTTATTGAACTCTAGAAACTACAGCTCATTCTTTTGAATAAAATTGATTGTTTCCAGCAATTACCTCCCAAAACTTTTAGGAGATGCACAATGATCATTTGATAACTGACATATTCACATAAGATTTTTCAAATAAGGAATTTCTGAAGGAAAATTGACACACTAATCCAGATAACTGTTTTGCATTTCTATAACCTGTTTTCTATAAACAATTTAGTAATGTCATTTTCTGAAACTTGGGTTTTCTAGACAAAATAATACATAGCCATTGTTCCATATCACAGCTTCATTTTTCTCCCTAAGAAATGGATTTTTTTCTTCCCTGTGTTGTTCTCAAGATCTTTTCAAATAATTTTATTCTGAAAAATATGACATCTTTTCCTGATGTCATGAATAATGAACACATTACATGGAAATGTATATCATTGTTAGGATAAACACACTTATAATTATATTTTGCCCAGCCCACTCTAGGAGAGATAGGGGAAGCCAATGCCATTTCTTTTGATTTCTACTCACTGTCAGTTTTGTTTGCCCAACCCTAAGTGTAAAGTTGCATTCTAAGTCACTGCAGTTGAGAAATGACTAACGTAATACAAAAATCCCTAGCTTAACCCTGAATGTTTATGTTCATGTAAATATTCTAGACATATTTTCTATCTGTTAAATGACTCAAATGATATTCTGAAGATAAATAAACTAATGTAGCATATAGATAATATGCTTCCAGTCCTTTGAAAACTAATTCTAAGGAAAATACAGTGATTTGGTTTTAGTTAAATCACTCCATGTTGAATGCTCAAGTAACTTCTTGAGGATCCTCTATTCATCCCTGTAGAGTCTTTAAATCACTAATTCATAAACTCTTGACTAGAATAAAAATCTCATATTAAGGAAAATGTAACTTTAAATCACTTCCATTAGTAAGTACAAGGCATTTATTGGTACTAATTAAGTATAGGAATTTACATTTTTTCTATCCCAGATAGGATAGAAAGGTTTGACATGATGGACAAAAAATTTCCTCAATATATGCATGACATTGTTAAGAGACAAAAAGCACATACATTAAAACAAACAAACAAACAAAAAAACCCAATTCAGTCCACTTGTTCTAAAAAACAAATGATTTTTATAAAATCTTCCTTATCAAAGAATGGGAAGACTTTTATCAAATGCCTAAACTCATGACAGCAGAATTGCTGGAATGCCAAACACTTTTTTAGGCAATCTGCCAGAAGCAAGTACGAAATACTGATGTTATTCACAGTCATAGGCATATAGGGTATCCAGGGTGGTGTCTCATTGTCCCACTGTTCAGATCCATCATTCATAAGCATGGGCATCATTCACAGGCAGGGAGTAGACTGAGTGCAATGTGCTGAGGCATAACAGCTTTGCTGGCAGATGTGTTTCTAGATTTAGACTGTTCACACTGGTCCATTAATCATATGCTCACTTCCTAATTTCTTACAACTATATAAATACATGGATTGAGTAAAAGCAGAAAGTGAGAGCAACAGGAGCATTAAGCCCCGAAATTAAGAGACATTGTATTGATTCAAATCTTTCAATGCCTGGACTCATCACCAAGTCCATGCACCTCCATTATACTAAAAGCCAAATACATGTATTGATCTGTGGTATATTTCTTGGAAACCATAGGGTGGAATGAACCACAGAAGGTTGCAGAAGGGGAAACCATTCTAGGAAATAATTTTTAAGCAAGATTGATATACCAGAAAATTGAAGATAAACATAAGTGACTATAAAAATATCTTTGCAGCTCTCAGTACAGAAGAATTTGTTCAGACTCTCATTGAGGTCTAACATAATACATTGAGACATTTCCAGTTACCATCCAATCTGGCAATATTCAGAATTAACCTGATAAATGTCTGCAGTCTAGTTAATCCTGATAATCAGAATGTCAGCTACTTTCAACTGAATATCACAGAGCTCCTGATTCTTCTGATTCTTTGGGATTTTGAGTCAAGATTGAAGGTCACTGGCTATCATTTTCTGAAAGAATTTGGCTTGCTAGGCATGCTATTTATGTTACAGGGAAAATCAGGTGGCATTTCTCAACCTCAATCCAAGTCAACTTAAAGATCCATAATTAAATTAATATGAATCAGTTCTAAATTTCCTCTACTACTGAGGACTATTTTTGTATACAATTTTATTGACACTAAATAACCAAAGTTTAGATTTCTAGCTTTTAGAACCATACTTCTCAATTGTTTTTCTGGCATACTTTGGAGACATTTAGAATTCTCCAACACGAACTTGAACATTTTTAGACCTCTAGGTATGCGTAAATCCCCTACTAAAGTTTTAGGGGAAAAAAAGATGTATTTGGCTCTTTCTGAAACTAAATTTCATATTAACATAAGAAAAATATAAATTTTAGAGAGTTGAAGTTGTTTTCAGAAGCAGTTCATATAAAAATTCATAAGATAAATTTTGCAACTGTATATCCACGCATGTAGAAGACATATGGCTTATTATGCAAGGTCACAGAGAAGATGCATACAAAAACATCCTTGACATTCTGAAAGTAGTGATTTTTTCTACATTACATTACAATTCTCAAAAGGCAAGCTTATTGTATAGAGTTCCTTCTCACTTTTTTGAAATGTTCTCTTTTTAAGAACTCAAAAGCCTTCAAGACACTGAAGATGCTGATTAATTAAATATAATACTTTAAAAATATATCCAGGTGTGGTGGTACCTGCCTATAGTTGCTTGGTAAGCTGAGGTGGGAGAATTGCTAGGATCCAGGAGTTCAAGGCTCCAATGGGCTTCGATTATGCCACTGCACTCTAGCTTGGGTGACAGAGTAAGACCCAGTCTTTAAATAAATAAATAAATAAAATATACTATACATAAAACTTTTGCTTCAGTTAAAAATTTGTGATCATGATAAAATATACTTTCAAGTAAATCAAGTAGATATGAATTCTTTTTTTTTCCTCAACCATTTTCTCCTTCCTACTATCCCTATTGTTTTAGTCACACACGGTTCTGAGGAACATTTGACTGACACTTACTTTATGTCCCCATTTAGCAGAGCTGTCCCGTGTTCAAAACTTACTGAATTTTATTTCTCAGGTGCTGCTAAAGCGTTGATGGTTGATCAAAGCAAAATTGATCACTCTTATCAGATAATATTTACATTTTAAGAGAAGTCTTCAGTTCCTTCACGCAAAGGTTCAAGAAATAAAGCATTCAAAATTATTTGGAGAAGCAAAATATTTCAGCATCCTTTAATCACAACACACAAGTAGCTTCCAATTCTAACATAATTATATGGAGGAATATAGTTGTCTGAAAGAGCAGGTAACAAGAAATTGTGTAATGGTTAGATTTTAGGAAGTAGAGTGGAGTTAGAACTTTAAGTTGGCAGATGGATTGGCAAAATTCTCCCGATATTACTTTAATGGGAAGATAAGAAAGAATCAGCATAAATCATGTGTAGCAGAAAATATCAAATCCATATATCCTGTTCTTAATTAGTGTGGAAATTAGAAACTTGAAGCAAACACTTTTTTGATGAAAATATTTGGAAATTAGCACATGGAAACATGATTAGTTTGTAATTGGAGAAAAATGAAGCTATTTTTCACATTTCTGTCTTATTGAAATATCTGATGAGTAATAAAAGAGATTTTTATATGCAAAGTTGTGGAAGCTGAATGACATCAATAGTATGTGTTCAGAAATCATCCATCTGTTTAAAAAATATCAAAGGCTAATAGACCAAAACAAGTATTATAACAAATTCCAAAAATACCAGAAATTTTCCTCTCAAACTATTTTTTGTCAAGTATCCTTTGTCAAAGGATTTGGTGATACGTGTTGAACAAAATTATCATCTGAGGTTCACCCAACTTACTCTTTGCTGTGCTTCATACAGTTTTAAACGAACAATCAAAAAACAATTTCTTTGAGGCCCAATTTTACTTTTGTATATATTGCACCCTGTATTTCTGTATCATAAATAACTCAAGAGAATTGTTTTTCTTACATATTAATTGAAGGTGATACCAGGAATGCCACATAGACACCAACCTTAGTTTTTAACCCAAAGTAACCACGGAAGTTCTCAACTCAAAAGAAGCTTTGACTAAAATGCTACAACTGTTTCAACAAATATTTCTAAATAATAGTTGCTATTAAAGTGTAGATAATTGCTGGTGTCCTAATCACTAGAAATTTAAATGTTGTATTAGGAGATTGTCAAAATTACTCATCCCTTTTCTTCCTCATTTTCATGAGATTTTGGTTTTTGTGAAATCACAATTAACTGCCATAGACTTTGCTTTCTAGTGACTTGGCCATGAATACATTGTGACTTTGTTTTTATTGTATCTTTTCATAAGCATATGCACATGATAACTGCACATGATATGCACATGATAACTGAGTTCAGTCCCTACTTATACCAATCCTATTACTATAAACTTAAAGCCTTTCTTAGCTACATGTACCAAGTTATTTAAAAATCTCACAGTAGTGTAGCTTATATTCTGCAATGTTTTATACATTTCATGAAGTTGCCAATACTACAAGGGTAGATAAATAGTCTGCTTTAATGGAAAAAATGAAGTATTACTAGAATTAAGCAATATATTTGTATTTAGGGTGATAGACATATACATTTACAGAAACAACAAATAATGCAAGGACACAGCATTACTTATCAGGGGCTTCTATTTCTCAATACTGGTATTTCTAATACAAAGTGTTCTCTATGGAAATGAATTTCAAAATATATTCACTGTTAATTTCTGATCCAATTTTACACCGTTGCATCCAGAAAAACATCTTGTAGTAGTCTATAGTTTTCCTCTATTCATTACATATAATCTATTATCAAAAGTTGTACAGTTAATTAAAAATAGATGCCTGGCAGACGTATATAGATATTTTACAAATAGCCACTTAACACTCTTTATATATCTCATTTAAGGCTTCACAAAGTATTTAATTTTGAAACTTCTATATAAGAAAGAGACTCACAAACATATAATTAGAGAAGTCATATAAATGTTTTTCAGTAAAGTTTAATAAGAGATTTCCAATAAGGCCTGAAGTAATTTTTATTTTATTTGTACTCCAATTTATTTTATTTTACTTCAGTATTTTTTGGTCAATTTATTAATAAAAATATAAGATTCCATTTATTAACTTGTTTTCATAACCAATACTTCAAGTAATATTCTGCTTTCAGCAAATTTAGAAAATCTGAATATGTGTAAGACGAAAAAATAGCCGACAACAATAACTATTTAAAAAGCAAAAAGCAAGATAATCTATAAAGCTAGGAAGATGCTAAACTCTAATACATATTACAGTAAATATATATGTTGCAGTTAAAATGCAACCAAAAATATTAAAAAGTTATGTTAGAAAAATAATTGAACAGAATATGAATGAAATATTAATTTAAATTAAAACTGTTCATAAGTTTATAATTTTGAATAAACATTTTTTATTTCCAATTCTACTCTGAAGACATAACTTGGAGACTATTTCTATCTCATTTTTTTTTCCTCTCTGTTGATCTTTTCTTCAAATTTGGTATGTTAGAAATGCTATGATGTTTTATTTTGCCAATTCATGGGTTATAACCTTGAATTCTCCAATTCTTTCAAAATATCCTTTCAAACTTGTCTTTCATAATTCCACTATCCTTGGCATTACAAAGAGACCTCTGTGGGGGCCCTACTTCTACAACATGGAAATATGATAATTAAGAGCTTTCTGCTCCTATTTTCTCATGACTGTGTAACGTGAAAAACAATGGGGTCTCCTCTTCCTGTTTAGCAATTCCATTCATGCAACAAAGATGTTCAGTGTACATGTCACAATATAATAACAGTCTAAATGGATTAAATTGCAGTGTGTATTAAACACCCAATTCTTTCTGGCAGATGTGTATAGATATT
Organism: Cacajao melanocephalus; assembly: GCA_963573385.1. Classification (NCBI taxonomy): domain Eukaryota; kingdom Metazoa; phylum Chordata; class Mammalia; order Primates; family Pitheciidae; genus Cacajao; species Cacajao melanocephalus. The sequence goes on from CAUYLG010022956.1 coordinate 15,249, forward strand.
TTGTAGGAAACCACTTAATATTCTTCATATCCAGTTGCACTGCACAAATTGACACCTCACAAAGTTCCTTAAAAAATCCACTCTATGAAATGAAGACTCTTCTGAAATACCTTTCCATATCAAACTTTTTCAAGAAATAAACTGCAATGCCAATGGTGAACCATTTGCTAAATCAATTTCACGCCCTTTCTTCACTTCCCCCACCCACCTTGTTTTTCTTCCTTTCTTTTCTTCCTTATTTTTTTGATGGAAATCTAGAGAGGCAGCAAAGTGCTACTCCAATTTAATTCACAGTGGAGGCACTGAGCATATAAGCTTTAAGCTCTAAGGTGGTTAGAAACATCTGCTGGTTAGCAATGTCTCTTCCTGTCAGTTGTAAGCCTTGTCTGTATTATACCACTCATGTATTTAACAGAAGTAAAATGTAATTGACAGCATGCTAATTATCATATTTTTTTCTTGCCTAAACTGTAACATCAGTAAAGGCCATTTAAAATATATAATGGTTGTTTTGGTAAATTGATGATTGTTACAGTTCTTTGTTTTTTGGTAATTCTTTTAAATTTTTTTTATAATGGAGGCTTGTTTTTTGAGGGTAAATAGTGGGAATATATATTTATGCATGGTCAACCTCTTATAGGTCTTATATACTTAATATAAAAGAACCATACACTATTTGACTACACACACCCATATGTAAACACTTACTCCATACTTTTATTTGTGCATTCATCAAACTCTGACAACAGAAACTTAAAAATATTTATTTCTAAAGTGCTGTGAAAGCAAAAAGCAAACAAAAAAGAATCTTTAAGTCCATAGATCTTTATAAGATAAATTTCTTTTTATGTCTGGAAAAGTTTGGTCCTTAAATTATTTTTCTATGGAATGCATAAATCAGCAAACTTGGTAGATAATTTACTTCCAAAAATGAACTTCTTAGTAAAATCCTCTCTTCCATCATTCAACAAGTTTACATCACAGCACTTATATTCTCTTCTAAGTTTTAATACTTGCTCTTGAAATGCCCATGATATGTCAAGCTGAAAATCTCCATCATAACAAAAACATATACTATATACTGGTGACATATTGCCGTATATCAGTTAATATCAATAACTTTAGAATTTGGCTTTCTGAGTATTCTCCCTATTAAGAAAAAGAGACAGCCTAAGAGAAGGGTTCTGACAAGTAAGAAAAGTGAATGTTCAAGTACAAGTTGGTGATAGCCAACTGTCAGTATATAACATTCTGTTATTGAAAATTGAATGGAATAAAAATGTCACACTCTTTAAAATGATTTATACAGAAATTCAACACATAACAATTGAGTACATTTGTCTAAAAGCATATTTTGCAAAGAGCACTAAATATAGAATATGATTGCCCCTATTAACCAAAGCGCTTGAGTACTATGTTCCATTCAAAATAATGAAACTCAAAATATACACATCAGTGGATCCTTCTACTGTGGGGAGTTTGGAAAAGTCTTTTATAATTGATCTTCTCTTTTAATAGGATAATTGACATTATCCTATATTTTCAGACTTAAATTCATCCTTTATTCTGATCCTCCTGTTTAAAATTCTGCCTGATGATAAACTAATCCTACTCTTGTATTATTTTTTTAAAGGCAATAAATCATGGGCTAGTTTTCACACTCAAAATGTTGGTGCAGAAACAATCGAGATATACTTGTATTCATGAGTAACAGACATTGAAAAAGTGTTTTCATCTTCACTCAAAACCATGTTTAACTTAATGGAAAGGTGCTCTCTTTTGTTTTGGGTAAAATTTGTGACTTTGATTCCATATTATTTTATCTGCTCTAGAGAAAATGTATCTTTATTACCTCGGATGATAACTACACTTTTCAAACAAATTTTAATTTTTGTTAGAGGTAGACAGCTCATTGAGGAAGTAAAGTACCCAATACAATTTGATACCAATAATAATCGTTGAAGGAGAATTGAATGGTAAGTATGAGAATTAGATATGCAAATCTTTTTTGACACCTAACACAATTGTATCTCTTAAAATATTGTTGTATTTGAATTAACTATTTCAAATCATCAAAAACTCTGTCCTATGATATAAAAAATTAGATTTACTAACAATTTGTTATAAAATATCAAGTAATTGTATATTTAGTGTAATTTGATTTTAAATATCAATTATGAACAAATGTACAACATAATACTAAACACTTTTATTAATAATTAACAACAAACTATCTCTTTTTTGAACCAAAAGCATCCTATCTTTTTGTTTAAATATATAATCCTCATCCTCCAATACTGTGTTTTATTTTACATTAACCAGCAAATGTTGTGAAACTACTATCCTATTTTCAACGAACATATTATTTTGGAAAAATACTTGTCTTGAAAAGCAAAAATGTCCTATAAATAGAAATGACATCTTAAATAATTTATATCTACTTTTTCAAACCATAACTGATTAAGTGACTTACAGAAAGAGTTTCTTATAAATAATAAAATAAAATGAATCCATCTTCAATGAATTTTTCAATCTTGTCAACATTGTATTATTTTTAAGGGCATTCAAAGTGTTCCTCTAGTGATCTTCAGTTTTAATTTATTGTTTTAATAAGTAATAATAAGTATATACTCTAAAACTCAGTGTGACCAATATTTTCATTTATGATAGATTTTTAAAATAATTTAGCTTAATTTTAAAGCATATCAGAGAAAATTCTTAAATGATTGTAAAACAACATTTAGCTCACTATTTTATTTCAGAGAATAATGTACTTATGTATGCAAACATGCCATTGCAAAACTTCTATATTTCAAGTATCTATTTTGAAGATACGTTAATAGTGAACTATCACAATATCAAAAAACATTTAAAAAATTAGGTTAGGCTCATTATATTTGAATCAATGCTTTTTAAGATGTTTAACTCCAGATAAAATATTTAGAAAGCCAAAGGCAGTAAAGAATGTTTAGTAAAGGTGAATGTTATTTTATCAATTTAAATGGCTATTTTTGTTTCATTTTGATGAGTTAAATTATTTCCTAAGTGTTCTTTTAAAGGAATGTTGAAACGTAAGAGGAAAAAAGATGCCATTCTAAGCTAGTTAACACAATTGAGGATAATAAAAGAGAAAAATCAGTAAGATAATAGAATAGCACAGATATTTTCCCTACCCCCAAGTAATTAAAATAATGTTTTATTTGAGGTTTCAAATCTATTTCCTTAGATAATACAAGTGTTTCTGAATCAACTTGAATGTGGACCAAATAAATTCAAAGACATTAAAACAGGATGATTTTGCTAATTAAAGATACACATTATCCTCTTTTACTTGAAACATGCAAGAAAAATTAGAATATAGTTCACATATTAAAGCAAAACCAAAATGTTACCTTTAATCATTCACTCTTTGCAGAAATATAAAAGCAAAAACTTTTAAAGGTTTTATATTTAATATTAGTAGAATCTTGGCCATTTCACCTCAAAATGAAATATCTGGAGTTTAGTTTAAGGATATAGTGCCTAAAACAATGATTCCCAATCCTGGTTTTTACATACCCTCATCCTCCAATTTTGGAAATAAAAGTCATCTAGAGTTCAATCAAATGTTTGACAAAAGTTTGAAATCTTTTTGCTATAGGTGATGCCCTCTTCAAGCAATAAAATGACTATAGTCTCAAATTTCTAAGTTAGCAAAAAAAAAAAAATGACTAAATGAATGTATGTGTGTGTGTGTGTGTGTGTGTGTGTGTAATTCACTAGTAATTCACTACATGAGAAGGCTCATAATTATATATTAAAGATCAGAAAAGAAGCTAGACCACTGGGCAACTGAGAAGTTCAAATGCTGCATGAGTTCAGAGTTCTTCCCATTCCTAATATATTCTTCATTCCAAAACAGAAGATGATAGAACTGTATCCCTAAGTACATTCACTCTTTATTCCAAACTACATCATGGTCATTGTGTGAGGTAATTCATACTGTATTATAATCCAGAAAACTTTAGAATCAGATATTATTAGGCTATTTCCTTTAATCTCAGCAAAGCATTAATGAAGTCAAGGTACTATTTCAAGTTAAGAGGTAGCATCTTCTTTCTGAATCTATTCATAAAGTCTTAGTTTTTGCTGTGGTTGGTTACAGCTCTCTAATGTGATGGCCTTGGTTTTTTTTTTTGACATCTTCCTCCACTCTACCCTCATACAGATACTCATGCAAATGTTCTATTTCCCCTTTCCGAGCCTTGAAATTGATTTAATACCTTAGTCAGCTTTCCTTTCCAAAATAGTCCTTATCAACCATCAAAGTTTTATTACTCTAGGATTTAACAAAAGGTCATGATTACAGGATAAAGATCAGTCAAAGAAGAGAGATCACCCTTTCAGGTGGAAAACATAGTTATTTATGAGTATTCTATGATTGCCTATCTCTGAAAAAAGTAATAACATTTCTAAGAAGGATTTCATTGTCTCTGTATATTTCTAACCACTGGCATGATTTTTACTTTCAGTCTGTGACTATACAGTAGTTTTTCCAGTTAAAAACCAAGAAAAATCTCAATATATAGGTAATTTGTCGTATTTTAATAACAAATGTAAGTTTGAGATACATTTGGAAGATGACAATGGAGATGAAACAAACAAGTGGTGATATAAAGTTAAGGGTTCTGGAAAGATTGGGTATGATATGACCAGGAGAAACAAGAAAGATCATAGCAATCATTGATTTCATTCCTTCCCTTCCTCTGGCCCTCTCTCTTCTTCCTTCTCCTCCCTTCTCTTTCTACCTTTCCTCTTTCTTTTTCCCTCCCTGATGCACTCCTTATACTAATTCAGAAAATAGAAAAGTTATTTTCGAAGTATTTCTTTGTGTGAGAAAATGATAAGGAATAACAGAAAGAAATAGAAATATTTATGGAAGTAATAGGAAAAAATGTGAATAGGGAATAATTTCTCAAATTAGCTTTGAAAGGAATGTTTATTAGTTAAAAATGTACAATATGGTCCATTTACTAGTAAAATACACAAAGTGGCTTGTTTACTAGAAAAAAAAAAACAGATCAAAAGTTTGCATTCCTTAAAAACTCTAAATCAATAAGAGTTAAAGTAGATTTAATGGAGGATCACAAAACTTAAAAGAGGACAATTCTAGTATTGTTTTTGAAACCAACACATGAAACTGCTTCAGAACATGAATGAAATTGTCTATGTATCACTTCTTCAACATTTTCTTATTAAACACCAACTTAAATAAGACTGAACAATGAATAAGTTCAAAAGATTTAAAGGAAAGAGGTTTGCTTCCTAAACAATATTATCATTTCTATTCATCTTTTCCCATCTTTTTGTTTTGTTTTGTTTTGTTTTTACTGTGGCACCCATAATAACTTATTTTTCAACTTAATTTGATTTTTAGGTCTTATGTATATTTTCCTTTTCAATGAAAATATGTATTTTTGTCACAAGGGGCTTTTGTGGGTTTTTATTTAGGATTTCTTTTGGTTTGTTATTTCTCTATAGTCAAAATGCTAGTCCTTACAGTTGCATAATAACATTTCTGTATTCGGGTCCAAAGTCCAATTATATTTCCGAATATTATTTCTAAATTGTTAAATTAGGAAATTAGAACATGCCATCCAAAAACCTGTTATATATTTCATGTTGGAAAAGTAACTCTCCAAAATAATTATTAAAATTTCTACTTTTTACATCAACACTGTTCCTAATTATTTTCAAGTAATTTTTGAATTAATAAAAATACTGTAATTAAAGCAAATATTAATATGAAGGAGTTAGGACATTCTTTTTTCCTATTCTTTTTCTGGTCTTACAGCTGAAAATATCTTTAGAAATAACATGGCATAATGAAGATTTTGGTGCATTCCATATAGCAATAAAACTACTAAATAAGTCATTTTCTCATGAGATGAATTATTATCTCCTATAAGACTCTGAAAAAACAAGTTATTGGAAAGAAACTAATTTAATTATTCTGCAATTAGTTTTCAAGTATATCTATCAATTTTAGGAAATTATTATTTATGACAATATCACCACACTTATTTCAATTATTTTATTACCTTAATATGTCACATAACCTCCAACACAGGCATGCTAGTGATGAACATATTGCCTTGAAACAGAATCAAGGCTTGATATTCAAACTTAGGCCCCGATTGCTTCTAAATGCTTATAAGCATGAATCATCCCAGTCATCTATAAAACAAATGGAAAGAATTCAGATACTTAGTGCAAAAGACTTATCAATTTCTGTCATCTTAAATAGCATAATGAGCCATATGCTAAGTGAAAAGTTTGTATAAAAATTGTGACTTTAAGCCTATTTATGTGCCAATGGTTTCATGTTACTTATACTGAATATGACAAGTATTTGTGTATAGGAAACCAGAAATAGAAAAAAGTAAAATTAAGACAGCATGTCCTTTAATCATTTATTATTTCTGTAATAATAATTATCACAGGCCAGATGCAGTGGCTCATGCCTGCAATACCTCCTTTGGGAGGCTGAGGCGGGTGGATCACGAGGTCAAGAGATCAAGACCATCTTGGCCATGGTGAAACCCTGTCTCTACTAAAAATACAAAAAAAAAAAAAAAAAAATTAGCAGGGCGTGGTGACACGCGCCTGTGGTCCCAGCTAGTTGGGAGGTTGAGGTGGAAGAATCGCTTGAACCCAGGAGGTGGAGGTTGCAGTGAGCCAAGATTGCGCCACTGCCCTCCAGCCTGGTGACACAGCATGACTCCGTCTCAAAAAAAAAAAAAAAAAAGTCATTCCACATAAAGAGAAAGTAGTCTAAATAACCAATAATGAAAAAATTATTAAATAAATTGCCAGAATACATATATATATATATATATATATATATATATATATATATGGTAGAATACGATGCAGAGTAATTTCTCAGACTATTGAATGCTATGGCAGAATTGCTCTAGTGATGCTGTTTGTAAAAATTCCATCACTAATTAACTTTTTCTATGAAACTCCTGCAACTTAAAATGGACTCTCTGGCATCTCATGTTAGTTCAAGGATTAGAGCTAGAGAACCTATGATACATAAAATATCTCTTTTTATTGAACAGTGTTTCCTTTCTAATGATACAGTGAGGAGACTGGTACAGGTATGTACTTTAAATAAACATTTGCCCACACGGAAGTAAGCTGTAAATTGGGAAATTAATGTTGCTAGGTATGGAAAAGAATAAATCTAGGAGTGCTCACTTTGGCAGCACATATACTAAAATTGGAATGATACAGAGAAGATTAGCATGGCCCCTGCGCAAGGATGACACACAAATTAATGAAGCGTTCTATATTTTTTAAACCTTAAGAATTTCTGCACAGCAAAAGAAACAATCATTAAAGTGAATCAGCATCCAACTGAATGGGAAAAAATCTTTGCAATCTACCCATCTGACAAACGGTCTACAAAGAACTAAATATCCAGAGTCTACAAAGAACTAAAGCGGATTTACAAGAAACAAGCAAACAAACCCATTCAAAAGTGGGCAAAGGGTATGAACAGACACTTTTCAAAAGAAGACATATATGAGGCCAACAAACATATGAAAAAATGCTCATCATCACTGGTCATTAGAGAAATGCAAATCAAAACCACACTGAGATATCATGTCATGCCAGTTAGAATAGCAATCATTAAAAAATCAGGAGACAACAGATGTGCAAGAGGATGTGGAGAAAACGGAATACTTATACACTGTTGGTGGGAGTGTAAATTAGTTCAACAACTGTGAAAGACAGATATCCTGCGACATCTCAAGGATCTAGAAATAGAAATTCCATTTGACCCAGCAATCTCATTACTGGGTATATACCTAAAGGAATATAAATTGTTCTATCATAAAGACACGTACATGCATGTTCATTGCAGCACTGTTTACAATAGTAAAGACATGGAACCAACCCAAATGCCCATCAATGATAGACTGGACAAAGAAAATGTGGCACATATACCATGGAATACTATGCAGTCATAAAAAACGATGAGTTTATGTCCTTTGTAGGGACATGGATGAATCTGGAAACCATCATTCTCAGCAAACTGAGATAAGAACAGAAAACCAAACACCACATCTTCTCACTTATAGATGGGTGTTGAACAATGAGAACACACAAACTCAGGGAGGGAAGCATTACACACTGGGGTTGGTGTGGGTGGGGGGATGAAGGGAGGGACAGCAGGGGGTGGGGAGGCTGGGAGGGATAACATGGGGAGAAATGCCAGTTATAGGTGATGGGGAGATGGAGGAAGCAAACCACCTTGCCAAGTATGTACCTATGCAACAATCCTGCATGATCAGTACATGTACCCCAGAACCTAAAGTACAATAAAAAAAATAAAAGAATAAATCTAGGAACACAATATAAAGAACTGAGCAATCTTAGATGACAGCAATCAACGGAAACAACAGACACACCGGAATGAATGAGCTGATCAAAGAGCGAAGTCCACAGTGAACCCTGGCAATCATTCTGGCCCACTGAAAGTTGAGGGACCACATTTTAAAGCATTTCTACTGCTCACAACCTTGGATGGTCAGCTACCCAAATCGGTGGGCTCACATAAGCTGAGTGGTTCCATATACCTTCTTCCCTTGATGTTCAAATGCCACTTGTTAGCAACTTTCTGGTATAGAAATCCTCTGTTCTCTCTACCTGCTACTTTACTGACTCAACGCAGAAATATTCGCTTACCTGAATAATTTACTGCCTAATGAGACTATTCAGGTCTCAATGTTTTCTCCTAATACTCTGTAAAGAGATGGAACCATTATAGTGGTTTATATACTCACATAAATTTTGCCATTTATCTTTCCTTTATCCTATGAAGAGATCAAGCTTACAATTAGATCCAGTCTTGAATAACATTTTTAAAAAGACTATTATTTAGCCTAATAACAGTCTTACTTCCTTCATTCTAAGGTAATGAGAAGGCTATTAGAAATAACTGCAGAAGGCTGGCTGCAGTTGCTCATGCTGGTAATCCCAGCACTTTGAGAGGCCGAAGTGGGTGATTCACCTGAGGTCAGGAGTTCAAGACTAGTCTGGCCAACATGGTGAAACCCTGTCTTTACTAAAAACACAAAAAACTAGCAGGAAGTGGTGGTGGGCGCCATAATCCCAGCTACTAGGGAGGCTGAGGCAGGAGAATCACTTGAACCTGGGAGGTGGATGATGAAGTGAGCCGAGATGGTGCCACTGAGCGATCCAGTCTGGGTGACAGAGCAAGACTCGATAAAAAAAAAGAAAAAAAAAAAAAAAGAAAAAAGAAAAGAAAAGAAATAACTGCAGAAAATTAATAAATTAATCAAGGGTATGCATGACATTTGTCAATTCTGGTCCAAACTTTTTGTTTCTAGAAACATGCCCAGTATAGAACTCTGCATCCATGTCAAGAAAAAAAGTATAATAAGTAAACAAGTACAAGTCATGCAGTATGTGGAATATGGAAATATCATTCACCTGAAGAGGTACAGCATTTTTACAGTCATTTTTCTTAACTTTGGTTTATCCAATATACTGGGCATTTAAGAAGCAAGTGGTAGGTAAAAGAATGTTATGCTCAGCAAAATGTTGCACAATATAGTTTTGAACACAAACAAAAAATCTGTTAAGCCTCGAAAAGTTAATGTGTAAATAGTGACATATTACAGAACTTTCAAATGGATAGTGCCTGTACAAAGTCCTATCACTGAATTATTCAAATAAGGCAGATTTGTCCTCCAGTGGTTAAATGTCATTCCCCAGTTATGCATATATTTGAAGGTAAGACATAAAAATTAGGAACTAAGAGTTTCTGTTGCTTATCACAGACTTTGTCATATTTTCCTTATTTCCTACTGTGAATTGTCACTGGTGGTATAACTCTATTCACTTGGGCAATCTCTCACCCTAGACACATACGGAAAGTTTAACAAGTTACGACAGGTGGGCATCTGAAGTAGCACTACTGGGAGTTCAGACCTTGACTTCATATCTGATGCAAGTGCTCAGTGCCTTGGTACCTCTTCCCATGTCCATCGGTTTGAGTGACATTTTTTCTCCACACAGAGAAAGATGAATTTTACACTCTATAGAAATGGGAAAACAAGTCCCACCGTTCTTGAATAGGTACAGAACTTCCTAACACTGTTGCTAATTGAATGTTTGCATGTGCACTTTACTTCCAACCAAAGAAAGAAGCATTAGCTAAGAATCATTTTTGAAAGTAAGGTTTTTATTTATTTGTTAATTGTTATTATTTTAATCTCTGAATACAGAATTATATTTAATTTGCTGTCACTATCATTTTTATTGATTTGCTTATGAGTACGTTATATTAATGGAATATATAGTATGTCAACATTTGTATGAAAATCTGTAAAAGATCATTTTTATCTATTGAACCTCAGCATTTGTAGGTTTCCTCTTTAATTCTTTTGGTTATGGTTTTCATGTGATTATTAGGCATTGCATTTCAAAGGCATTTAAAAATTTGTGACAATTTCATCATTTTAATGAGATTTTAATAATCTGCTTTATTACATGTAATGTAACAGTAGCTTATATAGTAATTTACTGTGCATTTGTTGAGGCTTATAAGTGACTGATGTGGTATTTAGAAACCAACACAGGAAAAACCATTCCAAGTCAGTTCACTTATATAATTATAATTTAAATCGAATTTACTTACTATTCCTTAGTCTATAATAAAATTTTAAGCAAATTTTGCATATATATCATTATTTGTATTTTAACTTGAAATAGAATAAGTAACTACTAACATTCAATTTTAGACAGAAATATTAATAAATGAAGAAATGCCTCTAGCAACCTGGATTCTAAAATATCAGTAGATATCCGGCCACAATTTCTGGAAACCATGCTGAAGAAAAAAAAAGGTCAGAAGGAAAGTATGTACTTAGCATCAAAACTGAGGTGCCTTTACAAATCCTGTCACATTTCCCTCATCAGACTGATATGTGACCAATTAAACAAGAAATTGTCTCCATGAACTCAGGAATCTTTTGTTTTTTGTTCACTTCTGCATAACCAGAAAGTACTAGAATTTGTAGTACTTAGTTATCCTCAATTAGTATTTTCAGAATAAGTAAATACAAGTTAATTCTAAATAATTTCAGTGCATGAAAACGAGCTACTTCTTGGGATATCTCTATCTACATATCAGTATACCTATATCAACATCGAATCTATCTCTATCTAATCACCACACCCTCCCCAAATGTGTAATTCAAGTTCTGGCAGATTATTTACTGAGTTCCTTAGGTAACACCCTCCTAATTATACTCCACCCCCATCCCTAGCTTTTTTTTGGGGGAGGGGATATAAACATACTACACATAACAGCAGGCTTTTCTACTTCCAAACTTCTTCCTATAGTTTTGTGCTAAAAAAAAAAAATTATGATTACGGTTTTCTCATCTTTGTTTACTTCTATGGAAAGGTCAGTGACAGACACTGTGGATGGAGGAAAAGGATATAGGACAGGCACTCTCAGGAAGCCAGGGTGTCGTGGGCCTGGACAGTCCCAGTCACTAGAGAGTCACACACAGTCAGAAAACTGCTTCAACTGCGCATGCTCTAAATGGTCTGCGCCACTAATATATGAGCAGTGTAGAATGTTGACAGTAATCAATTCATCCTAAACTTGTAAAGACTTCTACTATGTAAAGAATGTATGTAAATTAAAGATTTGTAAAAAGAAACATTTTAACTTTTCAATTAAAAGTGTGTATGTTATTTGATTTTTAAAAAGACAGGGTTACAGAAAGGATACTTTAGAAAACATGTCTTTGAGGTTTCCCAATAAATAAGTGGACAATATTTAATATAAAGATCTGGCAATAATTGGCAAGAAGCTAAAGAAGATATGGGAGAATAATTAAAGGAACCCTTAATGCTGACTCTAACTCAATGTAGCATACTAATAGAGCCTATAATTATAAATTTATTGCACCAAGAATTCCATGCTAAAACCTGCTATTAAAAAATGGTAAGACTACAGTTTTGAAATCTAGTATGATGGTAAATAAATCTTCAATTAGATTTTGAGCCAGGAAAAGTAGCCTAATGTGGGAAATAATTATCTTATTTGGTGTTTCAAAATATTAATTTAAAATAAGAATAGCTATATAGAGGTTATATTTATAGCCAGCAGGAAGGGTAATTTCTTTAGATTTAGTAAAAATGTTTAAATAATATTCAAAAAATCTTAGGGAACTTATTTTGTCTTCAACTACAAAATAACTAAATAAGCAATTTGGCCTGAGAATATAAAATTTCTACTGTCCGATCACATTAGTTATGTTATCAGTGTTGTTCTGCCTAAGTAGGACTGAATAACTCAAAGAGAAAGAAGAGATGATATTGGGTGGGGGATAACACGTATGCGTAAATATATATGTGTATGTGTGTGTGTATATATACGTGTATATATGTATATATATATATATAAAATATTTATTCTAAACTGACATTTGTCATTTCAAGATTGTGGCAGTGTAGTTTAAACAAAGTTTTAATGTAAGATGCCTGAATATTACAAAAAAATGGGTCTAGTTAAATTTGGAGGATTTTGCTATACATAATTAATACTGCATCACATTTTCAAAGTATCTCCTAATTATAAAATTGTAAGCATAATTGCTAATTATCATTGTATTTGTTGTCTCCATATTTTATTAAAATAGTCTTCAGATTTGTTGAATAAGATATACCATTGACTAATAGCTCCAATCTGTGATTTAAATTTAAACACCTTCCTGTTTTAGAAAGTGGATCTCCAACCAATCACGTGGCAATTAAGACAACTGAAATGATAAATTCTGCTTTTTTCTGAGCATAGTAATTTCAAACCAACGATAATAGAACCTCCTGAGTTAGCCAGTCAATGCAAACATACATATCTATAAGTGCTAAAAATAATTTTACAGAGATTCTCATTTAAAAAGCAAGTAACTTAAGTTAATGAAAATACTTATTATACAACAAAGATTAAGATTGCTTCTATCATGAGAAACATGATATTCTTTGTTAATATTTGAGAAAATATCCGAAAGAATGTAAAGCTGATGATAAGTGTGCATACAACACAGTACTAAGCCTGATAATAATCCAATTATTTCATTTTCAAGAACAAGGCTTAGAGATCATTTTAGAACAGAGTTCTAAAGGTTGAATAATGTTCAGTCAGTTTTTTAAAAAGTTCCCTTTCAGTATTTACTTAAAACTTTAAAAATGTTTAAGGGCTCATTAAAACGTGCAAATACAAACTTAAAAATAAAATCATTAGGTTATAGCTGCTATCACTACAAAAACAAACAATTTTACAGAATTAATACAAACAAACCTACAAAGCCAATAAAATTCAAATTAACAATATTAATGTGACAATTCATGTTTTTTTGAAACTAAAATGATACTTTAAATTGTTCTCTGACATTAAATGGGAAATTTTTGAGTTTACACAAAGTAAAGATTCAAATCTCTTGCAGTTATTCTATATTGAAAAGTCTGTGAAACTTTTATTTAATCAATGAGCCTTATTTTCATTTGGGTTTCACTTGGTTGTGCATCGTTTATAAATTTTCTGGCTCCATTACTTTACCTTTACTCTGAATAAATAATATTTAAGTTAAATGAATCTGAATAAAATGTTACTTGGAAACAAAGCAAGAGGCGATCTAAAGAAACTGCATATTCTTCTAGTACTCAGATATAGAATATATTAATTTTTAGATATTTTTGGATGTTAAAATATAAATCAGTCACTCCAATGAAGATATTTAGTGATTGAAGACTATGTCCAGAAAGCCTAGTTTGAAAAATAATACTAAATTCAAGGGTAGTAGAATATTTCACCAAAAATTATGCCACTTTGGCATAAGGATTTTTTTGTGCTGAAGGTAAACAATAGGAAATACATATCAAATAAAATAAAACAAAAGCCCTCTGCCCTTCCCCTATTTGACTAAAATTAGGACTTAAATTTAAAGACGTGGCTCCTCTCCTGGCCCCCATAAAGCACAAAAGTTGAGCATAAAAGACTTCAGACCCTTATTAGCCTGGAGATGGCACCAAAGAAATCTAAGTAACACATGTTACTATCTAGGCTTTATCATAATTTATTCCTCCATTTATTTAGTCTACCAGAATTTGCTCCTTTAGTGACCCGGGTCCTTTTCCATCTTGTCACTTCTTTAAAATTATATTGTTCTTGGTTGAAGATGTTCTACATACCAAAGTTTTAAGCATCTCTTCCAGATTTACTCAGTTTTCCCCTTGGATATCTTTTATGTATACATGAAGTATATATACATGTTAATCAATTTCTGTTTGTTTTTTCATTCTTGTTAATCTGTCTTTTATTATAAGGGTCTCAGGGCTAAGAACTCAAAAGATTAGAGGGTACATTATTTTTACATCTCCTACAAAGTCAATCTCTTATTTTAAAGACTAACCTACTGACCTCCTAGCAAGCAAGGTTATTTACTCAAAGTGGTCTATTTCTGGCAGAGGTGGTATTTGAAACATGGGTCCTTATTTATCAATGAAGATTCTTTGAAACTTAACCTGATATTGTTTCCCCTGACAAGTTTATATAGATTATGTTGACTAAAGGTAATGAATCTTAAAATATACCAGCTATAGGGACATTTTAAACTCTTGTTTTATCTTAACAGTTACCGGATTTTGAGTTAGAAATGTCTTCAGTGCATTTTACATCCTTAAATGAAATATAGGCTTGAATAAATTAACTATTGACATGATAACTCTTTAGTACCAACTTAATGAAAGGTTTCTAAATGTGCAATAACTTGGTTTATATGCTAAAGTCATGAGGTAACTGTTCGAGAGTTTAACCATGTTTTATTTGTAATTCTTTACACATAGACATTTGAAATTCTAGGAAAGTCATTTATGTTAACAAAGTTTAACTGAAAGGGCAGGAAGTATTCATGTTTTAATAATGTGGACATTTTTATGTGTGTGAGCACCTTTCAACATCTTTTGTGTTTACTGGTTTGTTTGTTTTGCCGTAGACGCTATGAAACATATAGAAATGGCACTCCTCAATCCCTCAGGAAGTGAGTTGCATTAAACATTTCTGGATATCTTAGGAAAAAAATAAATAACTAAAAGGAACTCCTCAGTGTGTTCTGAAGGAAAAAAAATATTAATAGCTTGAAACCAGCACTGTTACTGTGATATCATAGATATGTATAAAAATTTCCATACAACAAACAATTTATGACTAATTTTCCAGATGCCACAATTCTATTCATAGGCTGAGACAAGGCAGTAGGTATTTTTAATTATACCTTGTATAACTTTCCATTTTAAATTTTAGATCTGAACAATTATAAGGGAAACTGTTCATCAGATAAGCAAAATCAGATATTCTTTGCTCATAAAATATCTTCTTTTCCTCTGGATGGCAAAGACTCAATCACTATTGTTTGGACATCAAAAGGAACTAGCAACTGGGAAAAAAACAAATAAAATCCAAGTATTCCTTATCTTACCCTATGAAAAAAATTAGGAGCAAATTATCAAAAAGAAATAAACTGAAGTGCTTTCCCAAAGTTGAAATTTTCTGATAACTCTTCTCCAGATGAATGAAGCTTACAGTTATCTATGAAAATAACTTGTGTCTTCTCTGAGGAAAGAGGAAAAAAATTGAATTTTAACATCTCTTGCAACTTACTTGTAGCTGTGTTGTGTGTGCAATTTTAATTATGCAATTTCTGAAAAAAAAGGGGGGATAAAGGAAAAATTTGCCATTTTACATATATTTACTCAAAAATCTGCAAAGGTATAAAATAAAGGAAAATGACCATTGGAATTCTTGCTGCCTGGCTATCATTTGATTCTACAATTTAGAATTACACAATAAATAATCATTTCTGTATTGTGTTTGCCATTACCTCCACATTTGCTTTCTTATATCTTTGTCTCTTTTAAATAAGAGAAGAAATACAAAAACTAGAATTGAGACAATATTTTTTGTTTTTAATCCTACAACTGAAGTCTTATTAAATTGTTAGGCAATAGGTATATATTCTTATTTGCAAATGTACACACTTGTTCATTAAATTCATTTAAAAATACGTGTAAGGTATAAACCAGTTCTATCTGCCATGACAAATCATGGACAAAATATATAAAATTCCTGCTCTGAGAGAGTTTATATTCTAATGAGCAGGAAAATTAATATAGAAAGAAAATTTTAAAATCAACATTTAATGAGAAACTATTGCCACTAAACACAAGTATTATTAAAGCTTTCTCTGTAACATAGACAGAAAATGAACTTAAAAGTAAAAAAAGAAAACTAAAATAAGCCATAACAATCTCTTTTCATTGTCTTAAAAGTTCATATTCTCCTACTGAAAAGGAGGACAATTGTCTTTAATCTTACTTTGTAGTTTTCTAGGCTGGAATGGCATCTTCAGAATATTTAAAGTACATGAATTAATTTATATATCACCAATGTAATTCAGTAAAATTAAATATGACAATAGTTTACCAAGGTTTTGTTACAAGAAAAAAACAACAATTTGTAGTCGATAAAGACCCTGCAGAATAAAAGACTGATTGCAATGCTGAATAATGCATATCGCCTATGGTACTAATTAACCTTGTACTCCAGGAAGATATTACAGAACAATAAGGCTAATTTTAATGTGGTCCCGCACTTTTC
This sequence comes from Cacajao melanocephalus, assembly GCA_963573385.1. Taxonomy (NCBI): domain Eukaryota; kingdom Metazoa; phylum Chordata; class Mammalia; order Primates; family Pitheciidae; genus Cacajao; species Cacajao melanocephalus. Next base: position 31,996 of record CAUYLG010022956.1, read on the forward strand.
CCTGTGGCTTGTGGTTATCAGCCTTTAGAACACATAAGATTTGATTTTGTTAAAAAAGAAACATATCTTTGTTATTGTTTTTTACATAAAATAATGAAAATGAAATTGTCTTATTTGACATTATGCATTTTCCAAAAGGTAGACTAAATGAATATATACAACAGTTATATATGTTCTTATTTGCAAATGTACATAGTTGTTCATTAAATTCATTAAACATTAAATTGAATTCATTTAAAATGTTTATACACATATATGTAATATATATGTAATATGCTAAGTATAAATAAATTTTAAAATAATATACTTTAATAATCAATTTGGAAAATGTCAGGTAAAATTTTAACACCTGATCAATCCACTAGACTTATAAATCTCTTTGATTTATATCCAGTTTTTCCATTTACATACCTAAAAGTTATTCTTCATCTTAAAATAACAAAAGAAACAAAATGGATAAGATAGAAACAAAACCTGTCATCAGAATATTTCCTTCCAACAGAAACTTATCACCTTTTTCTAAATATAATGTGTTTCTCTTCTGTGACTAAATTATTGTTTGATGGACAGTAATAGTGATGTCTGAGAAAATATATCTTAATGGAAAATGCCAATCTTTAATATCTTAACTACGGAATTCAAATGATAATTTAAATATATTTTTAAAATACAAAATAATATTTCAAATTTCTTTTCTAAAATTCTCCTGCAAAAACTTGATGATAAAGACCTTTTTAGATTTTTTGAGTGGCATGACACAGCTCCCTCAATGCCTCAAAAATACTCAGATGTGACAAAGCATAACCTATACAAATCAACTTTTCCTTTATGACATATTTAAAAATAGCATAGCAAACAAGAGAAACCAGTATGAACAAACACTGAATACCAGGTAGAAAATAGTCTCTAATATCTTTAATATTAATACATTTTAAGTGAAAATATCACTATTTTAGTTCATGACAATTTTTTTAATTATTAGAGTTTGTACACATGTAAATTTTAATAGAAATATTTTCTATTTGAATCAGTCTCTTTTTACAAGATAAAAAGGATCAAGTGCCTAAGTGTTCCTGAGATTTTTTTTAATCAAAATGACCTACAAAAATATTGTTAAAAATCTTCTTTTTTAATTATTTATTTATCACTCAATTGATTATTACATATACAGCCATTTTTTTTTCTTTTTAACTAACTGGTTTGTAAATGCATTGGTGAGAAAATTGAGAAAAAATTCAGAGGGAGGATATGCTGTTCTCTCCATGACCAGAATGTCATAGTAGTTAAGTAGAGACCCTGGCAGATACAGCCTAGGCTTTCATCCAACTCCACTACTTAATAACTGTTATCTTCATTACCTCTCTTTGTTTTTCACTGTCTACATGCATGCATGTATATGTGTGTGTGTGTGTGTGTGTGTGTGTATCCAATTATATAATAAATACAATGTGCTTAGAATAGTTTGTGACATATAGACTTTGATATAAAAATGTTGGAGATGCATTTTTATCATTATTATTATCAATATCCCAGTATCATCTTTAATGACGGAACACAAAGGATGAATCTATTGTACAGAAAAAATGCTATATACATTTAAAAAATATTCATGAGCCAGGCTACATATTTTTCTATTATAATATTAGCATCCTCTGCCCTCTGTTTCTGAGTTAAAAAAATAAAGTATCTTTGTTCAGAAGAGGCAAAAGTAATAACAGCCAAAATAGCTTTCTCTTAAAAAATTAATTTAAAGTTCTCTCAAAGAGTAAAGATATTTAAATGAATGGAATGAATTTATATTACAGAAAATTTATAATGTAGAAGAAAAAGAGCAGGATATTAAAACAGGGTGTAAGTAGAAGAAATCAAAACAACACAAAGTAAAGTAACTTTAGAAAAAGTGGTAAGAATTGGAGGAAAAAAAATCAGATAATAACCAGGTTTTAAATCTTACCAAGGAGTTGAAACTCAGAGTTTTTCAGGATCCAAGACCACTTAGTGAGAAAAAATATTTCCCAAGAGTGTTTTAATTGACCTTAAGAGCTAAAGTAGTCAGTGTTTTTCTGAGTTGAAACAGGATATGTTAACTTTATGAGTAGACAAGCTGAAATGGCAGGATCCAAATAAAATGATATCTTTTTCTTTCCAAGAACAAAGCAAGAAGATTTCTTTGGGAAAAACAAAACAAAACCAGAAAATCTGAAGATTGTTGGAAATTACAGTTACATTTAGCTGTGTATCTCTCCTTTGTATTCAGAAAACATGAAACATCTGTTGTAATCAGTGCTTATAAATCTACAACTCTAGGAAGCATTTAAGATTATGAATTAGAAACTACTTACACAAGAGAAAGAAAGGAACATATAATTTCCTATAGCAGTAGGGACATACACTCCTTTTCAGGCCTTCTTGTAAAACCAGTAATATTTATCATCTAAAACCAGCAAAAAAAATACCTGCAGCCTTACTTTATTTTCTACACCAAATACACTGAAAAATACAAAAGTTATCATCTTTGGAATGTCTTCTAAAAATAAAGAGAAAAAATATGAGAAAAGGAAAGTGGGGAAAGAAATGAAGAGACAGAGAGTACACGTATGGAAATTGGGTTTGCAGTCAGATTTTCTTTCATTACTGAATTATTTAAATACATAAGTAATGAGAAAATATAAGTAAATATTAACAGCATTTGATTGCATATGTTATTCTGAATAATATGAAACCAGCTTTTGTGCTTCAAAATGGTCATATGTTGGTAATTTCTTAATTGTACTCAATTTAATATAACTTTTCCCAGTAAAGTAAGTATTCAAGTCATATAACAGACAATCTTACGTTCATTGTGATATTTTCCATCTTTCTGATGCCATATATAAATATATATAGTCATAGGAATAGAATTAGTTCTTTTTATATCTTCTTTTTATACAATTATTAGCAAGTATTTATCTTTGAATTTGATTTGTTAAAAACAGTTAGCAGTTATCATTTTTCTTCATGTCAGTGCTACAATATTCTCTATACTTGTCCTTTGGCTATATATTTCCTCCCCTGCAATTCTAGTAACTGAACTTTATCTACCTTTTCAATTAAAATCTAAAATGTGGTACATTCTAAAATGTTAGATATCCCGGTATGTTTTTTTTTTCTCTCAAAGCTAATATATATTTAAGCATAACAAAGCTATATTTGAAGCTAACTACTAACTCAGGGTTCTTGGAAATCATATTTAGTCTACATTAGCCTCATTTATTACCAATTATAAAATAAAAACAACAGTATATATCTGGTAAAGTAATTGTGCTGATTAAATTATTTTATATAAACGTGGCATGCAGCTGGGTGAGATAATCTATGGATATGAACTTTATTTTTTCTAAAACACTTCTGTTCTACCCATTAGAACTTAGGGACATTTGTCTTCATTATCAGCATGATGGATTCATTAAGATCAATCATCAGAGAAGTAGCAATTATTTTAATTATACTATTTTGCTTATAAAGACATTTTTATTTTTGCTTTTACTTTTAATTGTCATTGTCTTGTTTTGTGTTCTGCTTTGTTTCAGCTTCCCACCATCAAGAATGACATGAAACCACTTCAAACTGAAAGTCTCCTCCACTCAGAAACCGTGTACCTGCTAAGTGCGTAATTTCGGAAGTGATGGCGAGATGAAGAATCTTTTAGCTTCTTTATTGTGGAGATGAAAAATCTAAAGATCCAACCAGGTTCGTGAGGTGCAGAGGATGTTCCCATGTCAGAATCCTGACAAAGTCTCCTCCCTTATTTTATACAGTCCAGTTTTGTTTTATTGTTTCGATACCACTCCTCCAAACAAAACAAAAACAACAAAACAAAACTTGAATGCAAATGACACTTTAATATTCCAAAGGCCAAAACGTGTATAAAAAAATAAATCTGTACTATTTACAGGAGCAGACAAGACAAAGCAGCTGATATGTCTAAGAATGTGCAAAGCAAAAAGTCAGAAATGAATTGAGAACTTTCAACCTATGGACACAATCTCTCTCTCAAATACAACATGTATGTTGAGCTTATGCCAAAAGGTCCCCTGACCCCCATTTGGATGTTCCCATTAAAAAGTGTAGTTCGGTTCCTGACTATTCATTGAAACTAATTATAGGGCCTCTACTATCTAGAATAAGAGCTTCAGAATCCTGGACCCTCTTAACACATTATTTGCTTTGCTCACTCAGTCTTGCTTTGCTTGTTTGTTCACCTTCCTGCTACTACATTTTCTTCCTTTCTAGCCACCTTTCCTTTTCTTCAGTCCGAGGTCTGAAAATAGGGGCTGAATAAAGACAACTCTGGTGGCTCCCGAATCTTTCTGGTGTGCCTCCCTCTCATGTGCACTCCAGTGCAGCTCCTACAAACAACGGATTAAGCTCATAGGTGATCTAAGTCGAGGTGACATAATCAAATCAATTTCAAATGCATTTTATTGCAGAACATATAATAAAAAGGTACAGACTTTGAAACAAACACACTGGGTTCAAATGTCAATTTGCCACTTTCTAGTTTTAGTTTGTGTGATGTTAGTAAAATTATGAGCTTTCAGTTGCCCCTGAAACAGTGGCTTGCAGGATGTTGTCAAGCTTAAAAGAGTGAATATGAATAAAACATTTAACAGTACAGGCATATAGCAGGTTTCTTTGCATATGTGTCAACCCTTCTTCTTGCCTTACCATTCTACTTAAAATATCCTGACAATTCTGATATTCAGAATCTTAGATCTTATTTCTTGGGATCTCCATTATTTCTATTATATTATTGCTTTTTATACTCCACTTGAAAGTCAAACTATTCCCGTTGGCCCACTTTTGTATTTTCTAGGAACAAGCTCCTTTTCTACTCGGCTTTCGTTCCATTTCCTGTAACTGCAGATGAAAATAAGTATGTTCTCCTGAGGTCTGCTCAGGGGAACACTCTGGCTGGTCTTTCCCTTGATGACGACACATTGCCCTTGGCTAAGACTTTCCCCTTCATCAGATTTTTACCAGAAGTCAAAGTTTTCACTCAATGCCGTGCTTCCTGAATGCTTAATTTCTTATACCCTCAGTTCCTGATCAAGGTGTTTTATTAATGGTGTCTCTATTCCTATAACATATATTTAATTACTAACAACATTCCTGGTTTGTCTGGTTTATTTATCTTTTAAATTGAAATTAAAAATGTTCACACTTACACTCACACCAACAACTCGTAGAAAGCTCGCAAGTCTTTAAAGGCCTTGCCATGAGTCGCTGGCTTGGTCAGACGGTACCAGGTTGAGCGTGCTCCTATTTTCCACTGCTCCAATGGCCAAGGTGGTGGCAGCAATACCAACAAATGCTAACACAAAAACAAAAACAGAAGCAAACGAAAACCCCCAGCACTTTGTCTAGGATTATATCTCATTGAAATTTGAAATTGCTTTAAACTTTTAAATCTAACTAACTTGTATTGAGGATTTTCTTTGTGCCAAGTATGAAGCTTTATGAGCCTCCAATCTTTAAAATCTAATCCAGGTTTTGAAATTATAAACAATACATTTATTGTGGGAGACACTGAAAACTTTTTAGCATGAACTGGTTTATAACATTACATACTGAGAGCTATAACAACTCAGGGCCTGGTAATAAAGTATGGAAGAAATCCAACCAAAACTTGATTTCTTTGAGTGTTACTTGGTTAAGCTGCGAACAGACTTTTTTTTCCTTGTTCATGATGGGAAAAAAAATTCTTATTCTGGACTTAAATTCATTTTTACCTGTAGAAAGAGTGGAGTTCCGCCCAAATTTAAGTACATTATTCTATTGCTGCTAGTCTGCGTGGGCCTTGAGGAGCACAACCTGATTTAAATGGGCACTATTATTACTGTTTAAGTTCCCTACCCACCTCCCTCTCCAACCACTGACTGTGCCAAAGAAAGCCACTGCTGTCACAAAACAAGGAGCCTTCACTGTTGTGACATTTCATTTATCTGGGCAGCAACATTCTTGAAAGGCGACTTGCCTAGCTCTAAGTGAAGTATGGAAGACAATCAAACGCGGTTAAGCAAACCAGTGTTGACATATTAAATCATGCTTGAACCAAGAGAGCAAACACAGACGACACACAGAACCTTCTAAGGAGAATTAAAAATAAATAAATAATGCAGGTCAGTCTAGTTCTAAAAAAAAGAAGCTTTTAGCATTGGAAAATATTGGGAAAAGGTGAATATTGAAAAAGTGTTCACAGGACCAAGTAATTACATTGCTGTTAGATTGTGAGGCATAAAAGTAGTCTGGGAAAAGGAAGCCTAAGGGAAACATGGGAAACCGGTGAAATCACATCACATGACCTTTCCAACCCATAAAATGGAAAATAAAACTTCGATAGTCTCATTTTTTATTTTAGTTTAGATATGTTCTAATGGAATCCTTTCAAAATGCTTTGAATTCATCAGAGGAAAAGCTCTTATGCATACGGAATAGTGTACTATGATTCTCCTTTACAATCACACAGCAGGGACTTTCCAGCATTCATTCTCCACGTCAGATTACTGCTAACAATTCCATCAAAGAAATGGAGTTATCCATCAGTCAAATTATCATTTGCTCTAATTGTTACTTCCTCCAAACTAGGGTTCTTCTTTCTTTCCTTACCTTTACTTTTATAAACTACACCTTTACAGTGCTCAAATGAGCAAGATATCTTCAAGATCAGAAAAGATCAAAGCATATCAACAAATCACTTTGTTTCTTATAGATAAAACACTACTGGTCAGCCGTAAATGCAGACAATGCATTTAAGCACCAAATAGAATCAAATATTTAAAGATAAGATGTGATCCACACACATGATGAGAAATAATAAAGGATATAAAAGCATTTTAATGTAATGAAAACCAGTTATGAGATCATGAATAGTTTAGAATTCACTTTTTTATTGTTATTGTGAATTGTACCCTTCCTAGAAAGAACTATGCCAGGGTTAGTAATTCCATGCCTTCCTGCTTTATAATAATTGACATGTCTTTCTGGACTATAGTATGAGTTAAATTTAAAGGCAATAGATTATATAAATTCAGTAAAAGGCATACTTTTCTATGAGTAGCATAAATTGGGGGGAGAGAGACAGAGAGAGAGAGAGAGAGAGAGAAATTAAGCTACACTTGCTATTAGGTAATTTTCTATGCAACATTTTAAAGTGGCTAAGTAGATTTCTCAAGGTTAATCCATCTGGGGTACATTAAATAAATCTACACAAATGAAGCACAAAACATTTAACATATTAATCCTAAAATGGACCTAGGAAGTAGCAGTGCTTTTTATTCAGGTTTATTAGTGAGGTAATATACAATTAAAACTACAAATCAACCATTCTGATCAAGTATGATTTACACTTTACAAAGTCAAAAAGTAAAACAAAGGAACTGAAGTAAAATATATGATTCTACGGCTAAAATTAAAATATGGTGGTTGTGTGATAATGGACAGCTTAATCCCTTCCCCAAGCCCCCATACCAGACCTCATTTTCCTTATTAGCTTACTGACCTTCATAAAATTTTCAACTCATATGCTAATTTTTTAAGGTAATGAAACAAGATGTGCTAAAAAAAGTAAATATGTTATTATACTGTCTAAAATAATAATTTTCCTTTTTCCACATGGAAAAAAATCATTGTGTTTCACTTGAGTTTTGTAATGAAGAGATTATGAAATAAAGCAATATTTGGTTCTATTTCACCTGTATTATATCTTCATTTTTAGTACTATGAAGAAATACTACTAATCTTACTTCAATAACTAGTATTAACAAAACACCTCTAAATTCATGCCTTTTCTTTTCTTTATACAGGTGACATAATTATATTTACTGAGTTCACTGATGAAAAATATTTAATTTGATCATATCATTTAGAGGTCTTTATGCTAAAACTATTAAAATACAGTTTTGTGTTTGCAAGTTTCACTCATTATTTGTTTCATACTCCTTTCTTAAAATAAGTTTTGTGTTCCCAAATTTCACTCATATATTTATTTCATACTCCTTTCTCAAAGCCAAGATGCATTTTTCCTTGAATTTTTTATTTTTATTTTGTTAAAAAAGCTTGAGAGATTGTGATTAGAAAAGAGGAAAAAAATGTACGGAAGTATAGGGGCTTTTCTTCCGAAGTCATGCAAATCATTTTAATTCTAACATTACTTACAGAAGAAAAATAAAAATCACAGCTTTTCTTCTGTATATTACAATGAAAAAATGACAATGCTTATTAACAGATGAAACTTACTTTACTTGCCAAATTTTTCAGACAGCTTAACTAGTACTTTTTCAGATATTAGCTATTTAGTAAAATAACATGAGTTTTAAATAAAATTAAATGAAACATACCTAGGAAAAACATAAGCATTCTTTATTTTTTTAACCTAATAAAAAACTGTGAATTTAGTATTGGGGGGGTTAAAGTAATGGAATTATATATCTTTCACTAATTTTATCTTCCTATGGGTCCACAGTCATTTTTTAAAAATTCAACATTTTGTATTTGGCATCGTATGCTTAGGGAGCTACACAATTTACAATTTGTGAGTTCTCAGAAGGCTTTCAGTACCAACTATGTGAAGGTCTAAGAAAACCTGAAAATGCTTCAGGTACAAACATCTAAAAATAATCCTGAATTAAGTATAACAGTTAGAGGTTCTTGTTATGTTTCGTTTCAGCACAAATTCCATTAAAAGTAATAAACTAAAAATCTCTGGGAAGGGCAATCCACACAGGGCAGAAACAAAGGGAAAGCCAAAGCCTGAAGTGGTAACTGCCAGAGCATATCCTTGGCTGTCCTGCAACCTCAGTGGGATGAGGCGGAACTTGAATTTTAATGCCTCAGAATCCAAGAGAAAAGGCCGTAGCCTTGTACCAAGTGAGGAGACCTTCACAGAGACTGAAACTTGAAAATCTGGCTACACCCTAAAGAGGACACAGAGTTAAAACAAATAAAATAAAATAAAAAAGAAAACTGCCCATGTGCATAATGAAATCACAAAGAGGCTGTTACCTGATGACCTCCTAATGGGAAGAAGAAAGCACAATTTTCAAGAATCAAAATCAGTGGCCTTCCCTGGGTGAGGTTTTGGGGTGCAAATTCCTATTAGCCACCAAAAGCTAAAAATACATGAATCTCAAATGTTACAACATTTCTCAACTCTGGTTGCATATTACAATCACCTAAGAAATATTTTAAAAAATACTGAACCTCTGGCTAGCACCATACCACGATATCAGAATTTCTGCTTGGTGTGGTCAACAATAGTACTGTTCAAAATGATTGCGTTGCACTGTAAATGTTGAGCACAGAAGAATGAGATAAAATTTGGTCCCAATAATGCACATCAGTAAAAGGAAATGCTAAATCATGTGAGGAATTCCTCCGGCTCAGTAAGAAAAAGACAAGCATCCCAACAGGGGGCAAAATGAACAAACAGCTAATTTATAAATCGAACTCATTAAAGCATGGATGCGTCTCTACTTTTTCTCAACTTTTCTGTTGTTTGACTTTTCCTCTAATTTGCATATAATGTCTATGTATGTTAATGGGATAAAGAAATGATAGTAAATATGTAACTCCCAAGTCATAATGCACTTATCAGAAATAGGTATTATTAGATCTATATACTATCAAAAATTAAATAATACCATCTATATGATAAAGTATATTAAGGAACTTCTTGAGGGGGAAACAAATATTCAACTAATGCATAATGGCTCTTAAAAACATTGATACTGTACTATTTTTACATATATACAAAGGGATTATGATAAATATATTACTGTTCTTGGCCTTATATATTTACATGGTCCTAATTTATCTGTACCTCAGTATCCTAATCTGTGAAATATAAAAGAAAAACACACTCACTGCAAGAGTGCTTTCTTTAAATGCTTCTAAAACTTGAGTGTACATAAAAATCACCAAGAATGTGTCTAAAATGTAGATTCCTATTTAATATTCTTTGGTAAGGGTGAGATTCTTCCTCTAAAAAATTCCCAGGTGATGCCAATGTTTCCAGTCCATGTACCATTTCTAAGTAGGCAGACATTAATTGCAGCTACATGAACACTTTACAGGTACAGATTATAACATTTAATATTTCACAGAGGAAGAAAGCAGGGCTCAATCTGGTTTTGTAACTTGACCACAGTTACACATATACCACATGGTAGAGTGAGATTTGAGCTGAGGCCGGCATCATTTTTAAGCCTATGTCGTTTATTTGCTGCACACACAAATACCTCCCGATGCTTTCAGAGATCAATTTTAATGTTTGAAATCTATTGAATTATTTTACGCAAGTGTTGGCTACTTTGTTTCTTATCATTTGCATTCATTTTTTGAACTATTAGTTCTCAAGAATCTGAGAACTGATACTGAAATATTTGCTAAATCACTCTGAGTTTTCACCATCAAATTACTCTGTATACACAACTTTTCCCATGAGAGCTGTTCTGATTTATGTTATCAGACTTTATCTTTTGCTTGTGTCTGAAAAATAAGAAAAGAAGCAAACAATAAAACAAAAGGACCATTTTTTCATTTCCTGGAACATTTAAATGTTGTAAATTTTAAATATATAAAGCTGTTTGTGAGGTCTTTATTATTAAAATATTTTCCTGATAATTATCATTTTATAAAATGCATTATAATAAAAGGAGCTTATCCATAGCATCTTATTTTAATAAATGTTTATTATTAAGAAGTGTTTACACAAGTGTGAGACATTTCAACATAAAATATAATCATTAATTCTCCATCCATATGACCATGATGAAACTCAAGTCCATTAATGTTAAGATTCATTTGCACAGTAACAATATAGAACATGCCATCATCATATAAAACATCCTAGAGACCTGCCCAAAGTGAAATTTACAAAGTAGTTATTATTGTTACTATAAAGATGAGGTATAGGATTTACCTGTTACATTTATTCTAAACTAAAAATATATACAACCTCGAGACTTTCACTAATATACTTTATTCTATGAGTGAGAAAATTGGAGTGCAAACCAGATTTAAAAGTTTGTCCAGAAAGGAATCACAGGGTTTTTGGTTCTTCTATTTCTTTTCTTTCATTGCCAAGTCCCTGTATTCATCCATTCATATATAGCAGAAGAGTCACTAGTTACTAACCATTGTCAAACCAATGAAACAAGTTCTTTAAGAAAAAAACGGGTTTTATACTTTCAATAAGTGTAATAATTTACAAATAATCATCCACCAACACAACTCATAAAAAAACTGGATTATTTCATGTTTGATACGCATGCATTTGACCCTAGATATTTATTAGGAGTTTTCTATCTCTAAGATAATAATAAATGTAGAAGGACAGCATATTTTAGCTAGTAAGTTCCGGAATCATCAGGTCTTTTATTTCTCAGATTTTAATAAGCAAAAACATTTTTAAGTGTAATTTTAGAAAGAAATGAGACATACATAAAATTACCTTATTAAAATAGATTTCTGCACTGGAAGCTCCCTCTGTTTGCTGTACTGTTTTGCACCCTTTTCATAGTTTTTTCCCCTCATTTCTATTTTAAATGTCACCTTTTCAGGAAAAAAAAAAAACATTTTCTTATTGCTGTATCTAAAATAGAACACTTAATCCCTAGGTAATCACACCGCCATTAGAAAATTTCATACATTTTAACTGTAAATGTCAGTCTATATGCATGTTTGTATGCATATATATCTGAATTCCTAGGATACAGGGATTGTATAGGCTGGATACAGTGCCCACTGCAATAACAACTTATAGAATAAGTAAAAATGTCTAACCAGAGAGCAAATCTTTCCATTTTGTACTTCTAAAAAAATCTTTATAAAGGAAGTTCTATAATGCTTACATAGTTTTATTCACCCAATGAAAAAAATGTATTATTCTCTGATAAATCAAATTGCTCAGAAATATACTACCTACTTAAAGAAAACTAAATATTTTTATAACCTGTAGCTACCTTTTATTTTATGAAGACACATATTCCTATAAATGCATTTTATTTTTAATGAGAGCTATAATAAATAATCTTCATTGAATAAATACAGTGTTCTAGGTAGTGTGCCAAATAATTTTTTTATATAATATCTCACAAGATTGGTATGAGGTAGTTAGAGATGAGGAAAGCAAAGAACAGAGAGATTCAGTAACTTGCTCAGGGATATAGCATTTGTAAATGGCAGAGGTAGAATAAGAATATTTTCATTTTTACTCAGAATTCATGTGGTTAAACTACTAGAGTATGCTGCCTCTCACAAGCAGCATATTTCCTGCCATATTCAAGTTCAATCAGTCGCATTTAAACATGTACATCTCCTTCATTCTTCTAAATTTAAGGAAAAATGTTCACTTTTGCAAAGGTATCCAGTCCACAAACATATCTATAAACATATTTCGTATTAGTGGCACGTGTGTTCATTTGGGGAGGGGACAATTATTTGGATTAGTTATTCTCAACTGGCAGTGATTTTTGACCCCAGGGAATATTTGGCAGTATCTAGACACATTTTTAACTGTCCAAATCGGGTAGTGGAGTGTCCTATTGTGTCTAGAAGGAAGAGCCCAAGAAAGCTGCTAAATAGCCTTCAATGAAAGAGACAACATCCCCCTCCCCATGAGAAAAAAAAAAAAAAAATATATATATATATATATATATATATACACATACATATATGGACAAAAACATCAGTAGCACCAGTGTTGAAAATCCTTGATTTATTAAAAAAAAAAAAAAAAAAAAAACTAAATGCAGACTACATTCTAAAATTTTATTAGAACTAATCTAAAAGTAGGCCAGGGAGCAGTTAAAATGGGGAAAAAGGAGTATTTGAATTATTCTCTTATATAATACTTTTAAATGGATGAAATGATTTGACAATTTAATTTCCTTGGTAATTTCTCTCAAAAGCAGAACACACACACACCAACAAATCACACTCAGGCACCACTGATATTCTGTACTTCCATAATCTCCATCATTTGTTCAAATTTTGAAATTAAAGTAGATTCCTTTTGTTACATATAATAACATGCCAAATGGAAGCAAAAGCTCAACCCCTTTGATATTTTTTGGTAATGTGCCTAATTAAAAATAACTAGGCTCTCCAATGCATAATTACATGAACACCTAATACACTGTATTTCCAGCCAATTTGTTTCAATCATAAATATGCGCCAGAAGTATGAATGATCGACATCCTACTCCCTGCTGTATAATACTATTTCTGAATCAAGGCTCTTTCTTGAATAGGGTATTTTCACTATATTTTCCTTGCTGTGCAATCATCTTTTAGTTGGACAATTATTAAGTACTTTTTCTCCACAGCCCTTGATGTGTAACTCTCCTTATCCTGTATTTTAGCATGTGCTATATACCTTCTTCACTCTGACTGGTTGTGGCAGTGACCCACAATCTAAATCTCTTTCCTCCATTTGATATAAGTGAAACTATAATTATCTAGAGCTAATTTCAAATTACTACTTCATTCCACTAGCAACTGATGAAGATTAGTGGTCTTGCCTTGCATCTGAGTAAGTCAGCAACATAATCACAAGAGAACCCAGCAGGCAACATTTGATTCATGTGAACTCAATTACTTCTGTCAAAAACATTCACTTCAATAAAAGGCAGAAACTTCTAAAATGTGTTTTTGCTAACCCTTTTTACTAAAAAAAAAAAAAGTATCTCATGAATCTTAAGGGGAAAAAATAGAATGAATTTCATCAGAAATAATAAAAAATACAAGTGGAGAAATATACTTGGATTAATGGATTTGAGACATTATTTGTTTCTGAAAATAAACAAGACTTCCAAGAAAGAAATCTGTAGACTTAAATCAGTTTATTACAGAAAATTTAGGCATATAAGTAAGACTTGCAAAAATAAGTGTACACTATATTTTAAGTTCATACAATAGAAACAAGAGTATTTTGTTACCTCATCAAAACCAGATTATTATGGGTGAGGTAGTCTATAATTCTCTTACAGAAAGTTAAATGAGAGGAAGTTATATGAAAATGACAGATCGCAAATTGCTAAATTGACCAGGACTCCAGACTCAGTGCTTGGTCGTCTGGATTGAGGCCATATGTTAATGAACTGCCTAGCATTCTGAATCCTGAAGGTTTAGTTTGTAAAAGGCCATGTGTCAACTCCATCATGCAAAGCACATATAACAAGTCACATGAGCATGATATGACAGCAAGTACTCAATCCCCTCCAGCACAGAGTAAGAAATATTAATACATGATAATCATTGCCACAGATATATTCAAACTTTAGCTTCTTAATAATATAATTACATAATTAAATTCTATTATCGTTTTATTACCAAGAAACTGAATAATTAAATGTCATCATAGACTATGACCATATTATATTTAAATATGTGGTGTTCTGTGCTCTGTAAAATTCACTAAGTTGGCTTCTCTAATAGCAAATATATCAAGTACCAATCACATATGACTTAATACCTTGAACATGAAATTTGGCCTGAGAGTCTTAGAACTAAGAAATGATTAAGTTAAAAGACATAACAATCAATTTTCAGACCACTGAGATTTTTTACAGAAAATACAAAGGTAAAATAATTCAATACAAAGTGGTATTTAAAAACACAGTAGTCTTTGACGTCTTTGAACATTTTCTGTCCTTTCTTTTGAATTCATTGTCCTTCCCTTTTGCTTTTTTTTATTTCTCATCCCTTAGGTTAAGGAGTACATAGTCTCCTGCTACTCCTGTTATCAAGGAGTATGTAGACTATCAGGAGTAGAAAAATAATTAAACAGATAAAAAGTAAGCAAATAGATGTAAAATAATAGTTCTAGATGGTTCTATGAAGGAAAGCTATATGAGTAAACAGTGCGGCTTGTTCTAGCCTTGACTGGTCAGGAGCACAGATGTAAAGAATTAATGTATGTTACATACAAGAATAATTCACGGGAAGAGAACATATTCTTAAAACAACAAGTAGTAAAAATGAGCAAATTGTCTTTGAGAAACTGGAAAAAAGCTAGCTTGGCTAGTGCATAGGGAAGGGGAGGAAGCAAAATTTAAGATGAATCACAAAAGATAACTGGAATGAAACCATGCAGCCTCTTAATGACAAAAACTTTGTCTTAAAGGAAACAGCTTAAGGGTATGAAATGTGTGTTTGAGGGTGGTGGAGAGGTTCCCAGGGTGGGATGGGTGTGTGAAAAGAACATTTGCATTTTTTTATAGGCGATGCATTCATATGGTTCAAAAATCAAAACTATATATAAAGTCATTCACTATATTTGAAAATAAAGTTTCAACAAGGTTTACCTCTACATTAAAGGAAAAATGAAATAGAGAGAAGTAGAGGATTTTAAGAGAAAATTGAGTGGTCATTTCTAGAAACACTTTGTGATGGATTGGAACTGGATAGTGAGTAGAAAAGAGATGTGAAGAATGATCCCTAAATTTCTGGCCTATTTAGAAGGATGGTTCCAAATGATCAAGAAAATCACTTAGAGGTTTGAGGCTAGCAAATTAAGATTATAAAATAAGCTAGAGTCACGGTGGCATTTAAAACACACACACAAATACACACACACACATATTTACATTTACTTATTACTATAGATAGAAACGTCTCAACAATGTCTATTATGCTTTAGTTCTCTAAAGCAAACCTTTAAGATTTATTTATTCACTCAATGAGTCATTTAATTATATAAATCATGTATATAATAAACACTTGAAATTCTTCCTGGAGTGCCATCACATACCATTTGTACATAGGAAAATACCCACAGACATTAATCATACAGACTACATGTATGAAACATTCTCTGGGCTGTGCAGTAAACTTTTTGCATCACCTCTGCAAACCACTCACCTACTATCAGGGAAGAAAGATAAATGCATGAATTAAGACAGAGTCCAGTTTAGTAAAGTTTTCTAAAATGCAAATTCTCTAGTTAATCCACCGTTACTCAATTAAGGTTCTACTTTTCAATTCTTAAGAAAAGAATGTGAGAAGTTAAAGAAAAGATGTGTGTTAACAGTTGCACTAAATTGACATTGTGTTGCGTTCTGTCAGAAAGCTGCCTCCCAAGATTTTTGTGATCATCACCAGCAGAATGTTTTAATCTAATTAACAATCAAAATGCATCCCCAAAACATGGAGAGAGGCCTCTTATACTATCTGTCAATCAAAATAAAGACAAAGGTCACAGTGGTCTGAACTAAGTGAGCACACATTCTTTAAAATGATATAAGCAAACAACCAAATAGAGTATGTTGTTTTATAATACTAATAAACAAAGTTTTAGAAATAATAAGATTTAAATTTATAATATTTTAGACAGAAATCCAATGGATTGCTTATGATTCCTGCTTCTGATCCTTCAATTACATAAAACTTCACCTTAAACCAATAAGACTGCTCAAAAACAAAATATAATGTGAGTTAGAACGTTTCTTTAATTCCAATCTTGAAAAAATTGTGATTCATTTCCTCACTAAGCATAGAAGCATTTTAAAAACACAATTCTGATTTAACAAGACCTTCAGATGTGCTTGTATATATATAAAATCAGGTGTAGAAAGTTGTAGATTTCACGGAAAAACAACAGAATTAATTGTAGATGGTATTGTAAAGATATAAAATGGAAGCTGATGCTGAAGTAGGAAATTCAAATAAAGTGCAATGTGTTTCTGGAGAGAATTAATTAACCAGTTACTATAATTTACAGGTGATTTCCCTAGTTTTGTTGATTGTAGATTACCTGGATCGATAATCTACAGTCAAGCATGAACAAATGAGGAAGTTTGATTCATGTAATACAGTGGACTTAGGAAAAATAAATGCACCTGAAGATACCAGGCGGGACCAAGGGTCTGCTCAGCATTCAGATTTCCCTCGGTTAATACTCATTAACTTTTATTACCTATTTAGTACACTCACATCATAGTGAAAACAAGTTCAGGATCATGAGGGAGAATAATTTAAATAGAAAATGCTTGTTTTCTTTCCCATAAACTGCTCTCCACTTTAACATAAAATACTCCCCTGTTCCAGAAAGCCATTGACAAATTTCCAGTTTAAACAGCCAACTCACCACACTGCGGGCAATATAAGGGCATTTTCAAATGAAGAGAGAAGCATGCATGATCAAGTTTCAATTTAAAAGAAAATAAAAGCAGAAAAAAAATCCCCAAGGGCAAATTGCTTTAAAATGACCTTTTGTATCAGTTCTATCTTCAAATAGTTATTTTTTGTTGGGCACTGCTTATTATGCATTTAAAATTGATCTGTAATTTTTTAAAAGCAAGCATGTAATTGGAACCATATGTAAACAACACAGTAAACTAATCCTGTCAGTTTACAAATGTTTTGCTGTAAAGTTCATATGGCTGAACTTTTTTTCTGAAGAATTTTTAAAAGGCAGTTAAAAACATGCCAAAACAAGTCTAATCTAAGATTTTGCATTTAAATTTTATACAGCAAATAAAATATAGAAAACAAGTTCATGGAGAGAAACTAGAAGTAGCAGACAATAATTATACAATGAAGGTTACTAGTGCCTTGGTTTGAGTTTTTCAAAAATAAAATTTCTAAAAGCAAAGTGAATATAAAATATTACACTGCAAGTCAGACACTCTCTGAATATTAATTATGTATATCCAATAAAATATTACATTAAATCTTTCACAGCTGCCAGAAATTTTAAAATTCTGAAAAGGGAAAAATCAAACTTGAGAGAAATAATCTCCATAAATTAGCAAAGTAAAAGGTCATTTGCTCATAATCATTGGAGGAAATACATATACACGATCCAACTGAAGCAGACAGCCCCTGCAGATCCGGAGGCAAACTCTTACCTTGACAGGTGCCATTTTTCTCTTCATATCCTGCCTTGCACATGCATTTCCCGATGGGCACCAGCCACTCCCCTTCAGCGCTGCAGTGCATTTTGGGAGGTTCATCGGTCACAGAATGGTTGACACAGGAGCCTGACACTTCAAGCAACTGGGAAGAATCAGCTCCAGTGATGGTATCAGGGAAGACAGCCAAGTGTCGTACCACAGAAGGGCATTTTTTATAGTATACACGCACAGAAACCAGAGCAATGCAAGCACCAACATCTTGAAAAGCAAGATAAAATCCCTTTTTGCTTAGAGGTCCTACATCTCTGACCTCTGTATTCAGTTTCATAACACGGTCACCAAGATCAAGTTCTGTAAAGCTCTCATCGGCAGCAATGGTATCAATTTTGATGTACTGGTTTTCTTTGATGTTTCTCCCATTCTGATCATCTGACTCAAAGTAATACATGTTAAAGGTTTCCTTACAGGTCCCCAGTCCTCCAGGAAGGCTGTTGCAGTCTCGCAGGGTAAATTTGAGTTCTATGAAGATTCTGGAAGCACCTTCATTGGAGATCCAACTGGTCAAAAGCCAGTTATTCTGATTCTGTTCCATCACTTTGCATACTTGGTATGTGTGGATAGGAGCATAATTTTCGTCCACTTCACCAATCTCTTCCCACTGTAAATATAAAACAGAAAGATAAAAACATTCAAAAAATAGAAAATAACCAGGAACTATAGCAAAAATTATAAAAGAAAACTAATTCAGATTTAGAAACATTTGTATCTGCAATACTTGGTATTTACAGAAGGAACTAGATATAAAGTATTGGGAGAAGAGAATCACAAATTTTTTATTGCCATTTTTAAATTAGGTAAATTAACAACTTATTATACTTTGTCTCCAACATAACTCAAAGAGAAACACATATGCATATGTCCCAGGCAGAGGGGGAAACACGCATTTCTGAGAAAAAAATAAAAGAAACTTAAATGTGGGTAAAGTTAACAAAATGAAGCAGAAAAAGGAAAATAGGTATATTTTGAATAAAGTTAAGCATATACATAAATAGGGTAGAAAAAGTTTAAGAGAAATAAAAGAAATGCAATTAAAAAATGAAGGAAGAAAAGACTGCAAATTTGAGAAAAAAATGAAGAAAAATGTAACATATAAACACAGCCATTAATTCTGTCATGTCACAAATAATACAACAATGTAATATAAGTTGAAAGAAAATCCATTAGCTTAAAATTAATAATAGATGTTTATTTCACTGAACCCATCTATTCAGGACTCTCACAAATTGGCTAGCTAAATATTAATTCATATATTTATCTACATATTTAAACATGGAGACAGATATGAAAGAGAGATTAAAAATTACAGATTAGTTATATGGATAGCCTTGTCACTTTGAATACTAACTTCTTGTGATATGTTGGGACCCCATTAACTCTTTTGTATCAAGACATTATTTTATGCATAGTGGCCTTAAGAGTTCTGAAGATATAGAGGATGTAAAAAAAAAAATTAAGTATGATGTATTTAGCTTCCAAAATGTTATTTGGCCAAAGAAGAAGTCTAAACTTATCTCTTTCCTAGTAAAATACTCCAGTTTTGAGAATCTCAATGTACCATAACCATTTCCTTAACTGTACAGAGCCAAATTTTTATTCTTCATAAAGATATCATTATAATTTAAGGAATTTCTGAAACCTATAGAAAATCTGTGTGTAAAAACTAGATACATAATTTTGTTATAAATCTTTAAAATAACACTGAAATACAAAGAAAAATGAAACATACTGACTTTCAAAAAATCCAGAATGTGTGAATTCAGACATTATTATAGATAAAAAATCTTCGTAGACACTTATTTCTTTAGACATGAAATTAAATATGGCATTATTTCTTGATTCTGTTTGAAAGGCAAAGATGTGAAAAATGTGGGGGCACAAAGGATGCAAATAAATCTTATACATCAGATGGCTTCTCTGGAAAGTCTAGCTGCCATCAGGCAGACATAAGCAAAGGTGCTAATGAGGTAAAACTGTTGAGCTCTTTAAATTCACAAGAGAGTGACATCAAGATTTTTATCTTGCCAAACAACTTTCATAGTATTTTTTTACCTAAAGCCTCACTTATTTCACTCAATCTTGTTTTTGTCCTTTCTCAAAATGTATATAAACTCTACTTAGCTCCTGATTTTCTAAACCAGCTTTCCATTTCAGCACTCCATTATTAAACTACTTACAATTTTTTTCCGAAGTGATTTAGGTATCAGTCTCTTTATAAATGGTGCCAATTATCATGATTAATATTTCATGCAAAGCAATATGTCAACTAACCAAATAAAATGATAACATTGATCAATTTACTGTAATAAGATTAAATATGTTATTTAGTAAAAGGAAAGATAATATCAAAAATCTCTTTATAAAAAGGAAATAAAAATGCTACCTTATTTCTGTTTTAAATATTTGTTTTAGATAATTTTTCAATATAAAACACAAACATATATATATATTGTTTTGCCTCAAATCACTTATAGAAGACCTATTTCTGCACAATATATTCCAGTAAAATCCTGCTAGCAAGTAAAAGCAAGCAGAATAGCAGGATCTTTCAAGATCATAAGCCAAGCAATTCAGTCTTTGTCTTACAAAGTCCAGGATACCACAAATACTATTAAAAATGCAAGCCAAGCAGCACTTGAAAAGACAGCTTAATAGTTAATGCTTCAGGTGATAATTTCAAAGCATGTGCATAAGCATCTCGCTTCTCTGAATATTCTCAATTAAGGAGAGGGAAACTATAATTTTCTTTGAATTCAGAAACTGTCATGGTGAGACTTTATTTATTTTTTTTCAAGTACCCAAAACATAAATGATGGCTCACAATTTATATTTCTAGTGAGCAAATATAATGACTTTAATTTAAATAATTATGGCAATAAGCCATTCAGAGAATCACACGGGTAATATATCCATCTCTAATATCTGCTGCCATTGAGACACACCAAGAAATAGACAAAAATATTTTATTTATTTAAGATTGGCTATCTGAAATAAAACTTTGAATTTTTCTAAGCTTCCTTTCCTTTTTAATATGAAGAGAGTATCTTGCTGCCCTCAGCAAAAATTGGGTATGCAAAAATAAAAGAGGATGAAGAGAAAGTAACACTCATCAAGAACTCTAGAATGTGGTAGATGTATTCCTAGACACTTACAAATGTCATGTACAGGATATTACAGTAATTTAATACAAGGCACAGATAGGAATCAATATTTTCTGTTCATTTTTGTTGGATGTTCCATGACTTCATGATTTAATAAAAATAGTTGCTGATCCTTTGATTACTAGAAGTGGTGAGCCTGGACATTTTGGAAGCATGGATTGCTGAATGCAGTATGATGGCTGTAGCTGGACTCTTTATGTCTAGCAATTATTCAATGCCATCCCCTAAGCCCATGCTTTTCTCTGTTTGTTTCCTCCTTATTTCCCATTCTTTCCAGTTAAGAATAAATAACTGGTTATACAGCTTGGGTTAGCTTGATTTCTCTCCCAGATTCTTGATTCCATATCAAGAGTCATCTTTTGGGACTATGATGAAGTGGTAAGAAGCTCTGGAGTAGACAGTTGAAAACAATGCCACTGTAATGCTCTTGTACAGAAGAAAAATACAAGCCTAAAGCCCTAGTTTTAGTCCCAGCTGTTACAATATCTAGATGTATAAGCTGAGATCCAATCTCTGGCAAACCAGCTATGCAAATCTATAATGAGAACGAAAACTTTCTCTCTTAGGCACCTAATATTCAATAAAGACATCAGAAAGGGCCTTAAAAGAGCCAGTCCTGTTGTTCATATGAGAAATAAGAAGTTGAAGACCAGACAAAAGAAAGGATTTACTCTAGTTTACACAAGACTAAGCTGACCACCTGGGCATCTCCTCTGCCCATAGCTTCCTTTGTCTTCTTCTCAGCATGTCTTTGCCTCATAGTGTGGATTTGTGCATGAGATTCCTTTATTCCTTGCATTAATTGCTACCCAACATTTTTTTCAGACAACATGTAACCAGGAATATGTCTTCTTTTCTTTTGCTACATATTTTAATACTCAACACAAATATGAGGGAGAGGCATACATGATTTTCTTATTTTCTACGGTATCTTAGAGTCTGATACAACAGGGCACGGAGTAGGGCACTTGATATTTTATAATGAATAAATTCATGTACGTATACGTATATGTATATACATATATATGTATATGCATATGTATATATGCATGTGTATATAAATATGTATGTACATATATGTATACATACGTACATAAATACACACATGTATATACATGTATATACATATATGTACATATATACATGTGTGTATACATGTATATACACGTGTATACATGTGTACCTTAAGTACATATATACATATATATGTATGTATGTGTGTATGTATGTACATATATGCATATATACACATGTAGATATACATGTGTATATATGTACATATATACATGTGTATACATGTACGTATATGTGTGTGTATATATACATGAAGAAAAAAAACAGTATCACCTTATGATCTTAGAAAGTGCCTTATAACACACCCCAGTTGCTACCTCAAAATATGTTCACCTAAAGTAAACAATTTCTGGATGCTTTCTGCTACTGCAAAAATTACATAAATGCAATATAAAAATCAGAAACTTCAAACACAGAAGTATTTTGTATTTTTTAATTTTTATTAATACCTCGTTTATTATACTAATTTACATTTTAATGTAAGATTTTTAGTTTCATTACTTAATGTACTTTTTCTGTTTGGCTATATTGACTAAACTTGGGCAAAGTTTGGACCTGAATGAATTCATTGTTTTTGTTTCCCCCAGGTGTATGATAATTACTTATCTTCTCCATAAGATTTTATAAGAATGACTATGCTTACATAAAACCATTATATTTTTTCTCCTTGTTAGATTTAAAATTGAGTTCATTTTTTTGTTAAATTTGTCATTACTTAATAAATTTCATTCCAGACATTTCTTTTAAGAGAAAGTGGACAAGAAAATCCTCAAAGGAAAGTCACTTAGGAAGATTATAGCAGAAAAAGTGAGGTATTCTACTATTTTTGGGAAGGAAGCTCTTTTGTCTGCCATTGCTATCTCTGATGTGTCAACCGAAAGCCAATTTTCATTAGGAAGAAACACTGTATTATTAAAACAAGTACATGTTAGGTATAAATATCAGTTCCTAGCCAGATTTTCTTGTCACTGGCTTCCCAAATGCTTAAACAATAAAGAGTCAAATTAAGGTGCAAACTTCATCTTGGGTCACAATCTTTTAAAAAACATTGTGTGCTCATTTAAAGATAATCCTGGAAGAACAGTTTAAAGATACAGCCATATTTTAGATCAATTTTCCTGTTACACAATGCATGCATGACATAGTTATACTACAGAATATAACTGCATCTTTTTGCAGATGAGTAAACTGAGGCCCCAAACAACTGGCATACTGATTAGAGTCAAATTAATATCTACAGTTAGAACTCTCTGATTATAATTAATTTTTTTCTCTTTTTTAGGGGTTAAATTACTATGCATAAAATACAAGGCCACATGAGGTCATTCTAACGAACAAAATATTCATTACCTAATGAACTAGGTACTTATGTTTTCAAAAGACAAAACAAAACGATGTGCTTTTGTAGAATTATAGCTCCCATCTTCCTTGTTCAGTTTCCTTACTTTGGAATCAAGAAAAAAAAATAGGCATTCTATTGGGCAACAGAGGCATCTCTGTTTTTACACAAAACCACAAGGAAAAAAATTGTTTAAAAAGGAAAACAAAATGTAGCACAGAGTTTCTGTGTTATAATTCAATTTCTCTAATAGTTATGATTCCTTAGTAAAATAAATATGACAAAATGTATCAACTTTCAGCAAAAATCATTTGAATCAAAACCTTGTTATATTTCCTCAATAATATGTTAGTGGGAAAGAAAGACTTGCATCAAGTAAGAGTCTGAGTTGCTCAAAACATCTTTAAAATTCATAAGTATGATGTAGCAGTATTGCTAGAAATGACTCTATTAATTTTCTGTGTATGAAATAAAACTGAAGTTGATTACTTTATTGCCTGTGGAATAGTGCAAATATTTATGAGCTCAAATTCAATTCATGATACAAATAAAATCACTCGAGAAACACAGAGATTAAAACTTTCAAGTTAATATTCATCTTTTTGCAGCAAAATTCACAGACACTTGAACGTCTATTTTTAACAGTAAATGTGAATGGCAAGCTAGATATTTTTTTAACCCTGGGGCAAGAAATTCATTTTTTTCATTCAGTATTCTCATTGTACTTTTTTTTCAAACATTATGGATCCTTTCATCATTAATTCCTTTAACAATTATCCAAATGAAGCCACAAATTGAAGGTTGGAAAAATCAAAAGGAGTATATCAGATAAAATGTACACAACTAGAACAGTTTATGATTTAATCAAGAAAAAGTATTTCTTAGTTAAATGTAATGAACACAATATGCAAATAAAAATATATATATAAGGACTGATTATGTATTTGTTTTTCTACTTTTAATAAGAGATATATTAAATAGTTTCTCATCATATAAAATTATCGAAGATGTCATGAACACTTCAAGTTTTAAAATAAGGCATTCAAAAAGACATATGAACTCATATGTTCACTGCAGCACTACTCGCGACAGCAAAGACGGAATCAACCATGATACCCATCAACGTGAACTGGACAAAAAAATGTGGGAAATATAGTCCATGGAATACTACTACACAGACATTAAAAAAAAAATGGAATCCTGTCCGTTGCAGCAACATGGATACAGTTGGAGGCTACTATCCTAAGTGAACTAACAGGAACAGAAATCCAAATACCGCACGTTCTCACTTCTATATGGGAGTTAAATGCTGAATACACAGGGACACAAAGATGGGAACAACAGACACTGGGGACTGCTTGACAGAGGAGTGTGGGAGGGGTACGGGTTGGAAGGCTACCTGTCTGGTACTATGCTCACTACCTGAGTGACCGAATCATCCATACACCAAGCCTGCATGACATGCAATTTCCCCATGTAACAAACCTGCACATGTACCCCAACAGCCTAAAATAAAAATATGATAATAAATACATAAAGTAATTAAAAAATAAAATGAGACATTTTTCCTTGAAAAATTACTAATGAGAACAAATGCAAACCTATCAATTAGTCAATAATAGTTTTAAAAGAGAGAATGAGCAAAGTAGGTAACCATGCCTGAAATTAACAAATAAGCTGAATAAAATCTTAAATGATCTCATTGTTTTATAAAAAGCAACCCTATTAAATATGGTACATGTAATCTAATTTGTCAGTAATGTGTGTCATGAGTTATAATTTTAAAAGAAGCAAATAACAATTAGGTTTATAAATCACTGATCTACTTTAGTTCCATTATGGTACCACTGTACATGGAGACACCTTTGTACTTAGACTATGGTAGCCACAAATGTGCTCTATCATGTTATGTTAAGAGATGATCAAACCAACATTTGATATGTAAATGCAGCAACAGAAATAAATTTTGGTGTACTATTATGAAAGTTTACATAGTCAGTGACTTTATATCTTTCTCAAGAGTGATTGTGATCTCAATTATATATTGTTTATGCTGGAGTACAAATTTATCATGTAGATTTTAAGGTCTAAAGAGAGTCAAGTATTTCATGTTTCAGGACTATAACAAACACATATATGCACACATGTGCACACACACACACACACACAATTAAGAATTCCTTCACGACAGTCATTGTGAGATGTTAGAGATGGTCCTTTTAGTGTTATTTTAATGTATATATCCTCAATAAGATGTAAGTTGAAAAGTAAGATAATTGGTACTCTTTAATATAAATATTGTGCTCTCCTATTATAGATACCTATAAATTCTGTAAGGAAGCCTTATTTTCAAAGCAGAATGAAAGTTTCAGTAAATGAGAGAAAATAAACTATTTCACTTGGGATTCAGCTTAATGAAAATAAAGTAGATTAGCCTTTGGTGCACTTAATGTTTCAGGCAAAATAAATACAATTACACCCTTGTTGTTCTGGCAAAAAAAAAAAAAAAAAAAAGGTTTCAGTAAACCATTTGCAATTCTGGATAATATATCCACTCTATAAAATACATCACAAAATATAATGCTGCCTGTGCTCTCTGTTCTTTATTCTGTTCTCATTTTTCAGTAGATAATATTATGCTTGTGATGCAGGCCTTGACAACAGCACCCATAAATCAATTCTATATTTCACATTAATCATGTTCTTGTAATCAGTGGCTATTCAACACAAATTTCCATCTCATTTTTTTGTTGGAAAACAGCAACATTAGGGCTGTTAGCTTACTCAAATTTAAGTGATTATATTGCCATAATATATAATAAAACGCACTCCATCCACTTGTCAAAGCAGTATTAAAGACACTCTACAGAAATTTAGGCTGTCTACTGTCAGTGTGTTGTCTAGTCAGTAGCTGGCATTTCCATAGAGAATGGCTTTATTTATTATTTTTAAAACAAATTTAGGAAATATAAGTGTTGTTTTATTGCATGGATACATTGCATAGCAGTGAAATCTGGGTTTTTTTGTGTAACCACCACCCGAATAGCATACATTGTTACTCATTCAGTAATTTCTCATCCCTCATGCCCCTCCTGCCTTCTCACCTTGCAGAGTTTCCAAAAGTTATTATTCCACACTCTATATCCATGTGTACACATTAGCTACCACTTATAAGTGAGAACATCTGGAATTTGACTTTCTGTTTCTGAACTGTTTCATTTATGATAATAGCCTCTAGTCCCATTCATGTTGCTGCAGAAAACATTACTTCATTCTTTTTTATTACTGAGTAATATTTCACTGAATATATATGCTGCATTTTCTTTATCCAATCATCCCTTGATGAACACTGAGGTTCATTCTATATCTCTACTGTTGTGAATAGTGCTGCCAGAAACATACAGGTGCAAGAATATTCTTGATGCAATGATCTCATTTCTTTTGGGTATCCCTTTAGTGGGATTGCTAGATGGAATGGTAGATTTATTTTTAGTTATTTTGAGACCTCTCTGTTTTCCACAGTGGCTGTACTCATTTACATTCCCACCAATAGTATATAAGCATTCCCTTTTTTCCGCATCCCTGCCAACACCTGTTATTTAACGGTGTCTGGAAAACTGGATATCCATATGCAGAAGAATGAAATTAAATCGTATCTATCTCCATATAGATAAATCAAATAAAAATGGATTAAAACTTAGATCTAAAACCTTAAACTTTGAAACTACTACAAGAAAACGGTGAAGAAAATCTCCAGGACACTGGTCTGGGCAAACAATTCTTAAGTAATATCCCACAAGCACAGCCAACCAAAACAAGAATGGACAAATTGGATCATATCAAGTTAAAAATCTTCCATTCTACACAGCAAAGGGTACAATGAACAAAGTGAAGAGACAAATCACAGAAAGGGAGAAAATATTCTGACTTTTTAATAGACTGGTGTGAGATGGAGTCTCATTATGGCTTTAATATGCATTTATCTGATGAATAGTGATGAGTATTTTTCCAGGCTTTTTGGCCCATTGTGTCTTTTCTTTCGCAAAATATCTGTTGATATCCGTTCACTTTTTAATGAGGTTATTCGTGTTGTTTTGGGGTTGTTGTTGTTTCAGTTCCTTGTAGACTCTGGATATTAGTCCTTTGTCAGATATATAATTTACAAATAATTTTCCCATTCTGCAAGTTGTCTATTCAGTCTGATAATTATTTATTTCCTTCGCTGTGCTAACAGTTTCTAGTTTAAATAAGTTCCATTTATCTTTTTGTTTTTGTTTTTGTTGCATTTACTTTTGAGGTCTTAGTTCATGAATACTTCACCTAGGCCAATATCCAGAAGAGCTTTCCATAGTTTTCTTTTAGGATTTTATAGCTTCAGGTAATACATTTAAATCTATAATCCATCTTGAGTTCATTTTCTTATATAATGAAAATTAGGGGTCCAGTTTCATTTTTCTGCATATAGCAATCCAATTTTCCCAGTAACATTTATTTAATAGGGTGTCCTTAAACCAGTAAATGTTTTTGTCAACTATGTCAAAGATCAGTTGGCTGTAGGTCCGTGGCTTTATTTCTGGGACTATTTTCTGTTCCATTGATCTATCTCTATTTTAATGCCAGTACTATGCTGTTTTGGTTATTATACCCTTGTAGTATAATTTGAAGTCAGGTAATGTGATGCTTTCATGCTTCCAACTTTATTCTTTTTGATTAGGATTCTTTTGACAATTTGCACTTTTTTGGGAGTTCATATAAATTATGTATTTTTCTAATTTTGTGAAAAATGGTGTTGATATTTTTTATAGGAATTACATTGAATCTGCAGATTGCTTTGGGCAGTATGGACATTTTAACTGTATTGATTCTTCCAATCCATGAGAATGAGATGATCTTCCATTTGTTTGTGTCATCTATAATTTCTTTCTTCAGTGTTCAGTAGTTTTCCTTGTAGAGATACTTTTACCCACTTAGTTAAATATATTAAGAATTCCAGTGCTTCTCTCTTTGTGATAGAAGCAAATGAACAATAAGCCACATGACTGTTGCAAATTCCTCCTCTTGCATTTGTTAGGCTTGTGTCTGGCCAAAAAAATTAATCTTAACCAAAAGTATATCTTTGAATAAATGTATACTTCTCTTACGGGAGTTTAAAATGTTTACTGATAGTTCTCCAGTGACAATTCCAAATATTTAGTGTTTATGGTTTTTTTTTCTTTCAGACAGAGTCTTGTTCTGTCACCAGGCACCAGGCTGAAGTACAGTGGTGCAATCTCGGCTCATCACAACCTCCGCCTACCAGGTTCAAGCAATTCTCCCGCCTCAGCCTCCCGAGTAGCTGGGACTACAGGTGCATGTCACCACACCCAGCTAATTTTTGTATTTTCTTAGTAAAGATAAGGTTTCACCATGTTGGCCAGGATGATCTTGATCTCTTGACCTCGTGATCCACCCACCTCAGCCTCCCAAAGTGCTGGGATTACAAGTGTGAGCCACTGCGCCCAGCCTTGTTTTTTTTTTTTTTTTTATCATAATTGAATGCAAATTTAATTCTGACCAACATTAGACTATAGAAGTTTACAAGAGGGATTGACTATCTGAAGACAGTGATTTTTTTAACATTTATAGAATTTTTTTTGTCTATCAACATCTATATATTTTGTTATACTTTAATATTTTGAGAATTACTGTAAAGACAGATGTTTCTAAGAATGCCAACAATTTTAGAAAATTATGAAATCTTTACAGTATTACTGAAGTTGAAACAGTAGAAAAAATAAGTCTTTACATTTATTCTTCCTACTGGGGTCTTCTGTCAACTTGTTCTTTGTCTTACTATATTGTCCCTTAATTATTTTGAGCCCTGTTGCTTAGGTTATCAATCACAGATGGGAATAGAAAATTAATTTTGCAGTGTGATTTTAGTCTTAATATTAAAACAACCTGTTAACTGCCTTCTTCTCTGCTTATCAACACAATCCCTTTTGCCATTGTATTCCCATAACAGATAACATAAACAGAACAAATGCAGATAACAAGTAAATCTAGTTATAATAAAGAAAGATAGAATGTTTTAGCGTAGTACATCTTAGATATTATTTTGTACTTTTACATCTCTTTGTATATGAGCAAACTGAACTCTTGTTATCATAAAGGAAATATTCATAACTATAGGAGGTAAATGTCCCTGACCTCCCTTTATTATTCTGTTTGCTGTATCTAATGCTTTGTCTGCTATGAAAATCCATCCTTTAGCAAAGATGGATTAGAGGGCTCCTGGATATCACAAGCTCTTAATAATATTTCTTTATCCAACTTTGTCTATTTATGCTAAATACAGGATAATGCTTCAGACATTTAACTGACTGTTTATTAGGAGAAAACCAGGTAGAAATGGAATCAAGTGATATAAAGGTGATAGGGAAGAAGTAATCTTCTATGCTGCTGCTGGGAGTATACATTATTAGCCAGCTTTGAGAGGTATTTGAAAATGCATGGTGCATTTAAAAGTGTTTAAATCTTGGATATTTAAATGTTTCTAAAGATACACGTGTCCAAGTGATGTCTGAAACTCTGTAGAGATCAAAAAGAAACTACTAATGTAATCAAGAATAGGAATAAATAAATGTTATATTCATGCTATAAATCATTGCACAAGAGTTAGTAGTAATTGTTACATGGCATTTACAAGTATATAATAATAAAGAAAAATGTAAATTTTACAAAACAGCAAAATATACTTTAAAATAAATAAAACTATGCTAAATTTTCTTTTACTACAGTCATAACAAAATGATATCAAGTTATAAAATATAAAATGAACTAAAAAATACACTAAATTTATGAACAGAAGCTTATAGACCTCTAGGAAAAGTTAAATGTATCATATTAACATATATCTAATGAGAGCCCGAAAAGAAGGGGTAAGAGGAAAAAAATGGCAGGTACAATAGTTGATAAAATATCAAATATTTTACAATTTTGATGTCAAACACTTAGGTAGAAATACAAAATGCCTGCTGAGCCCAATTAATGTACATACAAAAGTTCAGGTGTAGACACTTGAATGTGATAAAAGATAAAACATTTTTGAAAATTTTTAAAGCAGCAAGATGAAATCAACTCAGGTAGAGAGGAACAAAAATATGACAACAAGCTGATACTTCTGATGAAACCACAGAGGCCAGAAAAAAGTAGAATGATATAATTAAAGTGCTAGAAAAACAATTCTGTCAACCAAGAATTCTATATCTAGCAAACTTACCTTCCAAAATGAAAGATGACTCAAAACTCACAGCAAAACATATAAAACATAAATCGCTGAGAAAGTACAGAAAATACATGAAAAGACAATACTGAAAATGAAATAAATATGGGAAATATGCATATGAAATGATGCTGGATGTCATTAACCATAAGGGCAACTCAAAGCTCCAATAAGATGTCACTATACCCGTATCTGAAATGAATAAAAAAATGTTTTTAGTAGTGACAATGACCAATGTTGATGAGAATGTGAAGAAACTGGATTATTTACATATTGCTGGTGAAAACATAAAACGGTACAGGCATGTGGAAAGCAGGAAGTGTCATATTAAATAAAATATGTAATTGCCATTAAAAGGAGAAAATTCACTGTTCTACATCTATATTGGGTAAATAACAACTTATGTCCTACAAATACCTGTACATGAATGTTCATAGCGGTTTTACTTGTGGTAGCCCAAAACTGAAATCAGCCTACATGACCTTCAGTGGGCAAATGGTTAAACAAACTGCGGTACATTAAATACCATGGAATACTACTTAACAATAAAAAGAAACAAACTATTGATAAAAGTAGCAACTAATGAATCTCCAGGGAATTATGCTGACTGAAAAAAATCATACCCAACATATCAAATACTTTATGACTCCATTTTTATAATAATTTTAAAATAAAATTTTAGAAGTGGAGAAGAGCTGAGTAGTATCAAGAGTTAGATCTGAGGATAAGGAAATAAGCAACAAGAAATATATGAGAGTAGGCATAAAAGGATGACATGAAAGATCTTGTGGCATTGTTTCTGTTTTGCATCATACAAGCGGTGGCTATAAAAACCTACACAGGTGATGAATTGTACAGCTTAATACATACACACAGAGAGAGAGAGGGAGAGGGAGAGCATGAAGAGCATTAGGAAAAGAGAGAATTGAGCTATACAAGATGAAAGTCAGGAGAAGTTGTTATACAATTAATGATCAATATAAACAAAAATTGGAAATCAGATTTATCTGGCTTCAAAGCTCATATTTTAACTTGCTACACCATGACGCTTCGCAAAATAAGATAAAGAACATGGGAAAACAGTAATTCCAAGGCAAACTAATGCATGGAGTCAATGAAGTCTCTCTGATACTCTTTCAAAGGCACATTCATTTTTTTATTCCCCAAATTCTACTCTGTATTTAATTTTTATTTCTCTTTGAATTAAAACTCAGGTAGTTATTAACATAATATTGCTTAAAGTATTTGCTATACAACTATAATCTCACTAAATATTTCACGGAAAACAAGTGTTCTTTAGAGAAACAACAATGAAGCTCTTCCTGATTTATCTATTTTCAGGATATTAAGTTGAAATCTTTGTGAACTCTGGGCATATCTATAAAGTAAATCTGTATATTATGCAGTATGTATAGTAAAGCTACACAGTAAATTATCCTATTTGGTTTTATATAATATTTCCCAAACTTGCATTGTGGGATAATTCTCATTAATAACACATATTTACTTTTTCTCTGTACATCCCTATATTTGGAGAAATTCTAATTTATAATAGTGGCTGACAGCTGCTCCACTAAGTGTGGCCATTTAGTGAAATATCATATTATAATGTATTAAATCCTGTTTACTCCTCTTGCACACAATTTTCATTGCACCTGATTTATGTTACATCATCAGTTTACATATTTGTATCTCCCAATGGATTCATTCTCTCGCCTCAATGACAAAGAAACCTGTGATCAATTGTTGGTGTATCACCCTCTCTACCACCAGTATTTAGGAAACTGGATATATTTAATATCTGTTGATTGAATTTATGCAAGTAAAAATGAAAAAATGATTGAATAGATGAATGAATGAAAATACCAACAGCAATTTTCTTTATTTTTATTGCTTTACTGGTAGTGCACTGGGATCTACAGCAGGGAAACAGGAAGACCTTTTGAATGACAGTTATTTATCTCTCCTTTTTCTAGAAGTAATTTGGTCAAAGAACACTTGGCATGTCAACTCTGAAATATTGCCAGGCTTTTGGTATGGCCACTATTTTTTTCCTCTCAGTAATAATCTCCACTAGAAGAATAGTAAGGAAAGAAAGAAGGTTAAACTCAATTCTGTCACATGGTGTTAAGAGTTGGCAGCTCCAGGAAAGGTTTTATAGCGAAGGGAATTCTACTTGAATCACTGTGAATTTCATTTATCTGCGTATCTCCATTCCTAATTAACACTAGAAAGTGACAGTTGGCAAGCCTATGGAGGTCTGAGAAGATTGTAAAATTCTATTAAATTATCACAAATGTTTCAATATAACATTTAAAAGCTTCAGCTATTCATATAAAAAAGTAGCATTTATTATCATGTGAAGATTAGGCTTGATCTAACCAGTATTTTTCTTCTTCTCATATAAAATAGAATGTTAAAATTACATGATGATATCTGAAATACCTATCCTGCCAGGGAACAAGATCTAATTAGTTGGGATGAATTTAAAGTTCAAACACTGCGACACAGATGATCTTCCACTCACCTCCAGAGAAGGTGAACATGAGCCCCAATGATCCCAGTTAACACATGCCAATTCAGTTGGCCCAAATGAAATTGGTAAATCAGAAAACTAAATACTAAAGTTGATTTGATATATGGTTGATAAGCAATAGAATTTCATTAATTCTTTGATTATATTTAATGACAACACTTTAACATGTAAATGGTATCAAAAGAAAATTACTAGAAATTTAATTTTATGAAATGTAACAAAGAATATGCTTATTGAAAGAATTTTTAAAGAAAAAAGTTTTACAAGTCTCAATATTCATAGTTAAATTTCTGCTTTAATTGAAAAATCTCAGTGTCTTTTTAATTAATTAGTTTTCACAAGAATTTAAAGCCATGTTTTAGATCTGATCACTTTATAGGATGATTGAGGCACAAACACTTTTCTTGACAGTCTTCCTCTAAGTAGTTACTTTATGGCTTCATACAACCTTATTGCTGACAGAGTTCATTTCTACAATGATTTTTACAGTAATACTAACATGCCCCAAATATGCTGGTTTGTGTTTTTCTCATATTCGGTGACAAAGTATAAACTTGAATTTATTAGATGATTATATTTATAATTTGTTAAGCTCTCATTGGAGACATTCCATTCATAACTATAGAGAGCCAATAAATGAACAAAATACATCTGTGTGCTCATCACAGAAGTCAGTTACAGAAAGGACCACAACAGCATACACAAATGGATCAGGTGCTGTGGCACATGCCTGTAATCCCAGGACTTTGAAAGGCCAAAGCGGGCAGATCATTTGAGGCCAGGAGTTCCAGACCAGCCTGGCTAAAATGGTGAAACCCCATCTCTACTGAAAATATAAAAATTAGCCAGGTGTGGTAGTGGGTTCCTTTAATCCCAGCTACTTGGGAGGCTGAGGCAGGAGAATGACTTCAGCCCGGAAGGTGGATGGTGCAGTGGGGAGAGATGACACCACTGCACTCCAGCCTGGGTGACAAAGTGAGACTCTGTACAAAAAAAAATAAATAAATAATTACACTGACATTCTTCTGCTGGATGTTTACATTTGTACACTCATTGATAACACATTAATTCGTAGACATTTGCATTTATCTATAATAAACAATATTTACTATATAACTGAAAAACTATGTCTAACAATGAGTTATATTTGAGAAGTTAAGATTTTTCAGATTTTGAAAAACTAATATTAGATATGTGTACATATGCATACACATATATTTAGGCATTTTTTAAAATATGGACTTTTTTTAAAAGAAAGACATTAAATGAGGAGCCTCGGGATATTTAATAATGGATATAAAATTTTATTCAAATTAGAATTGGTAACCCTAAGGAATATATAACTACAAAACCTGCATATTGAAATTAAATAGTTAAATTTGATTTATGCAGCATGGTTCTAAAAAAGTATCATTAAATGAAAAATGAGTAAGGACTGACGTATTTTTTTTTCTCTTTAAACCATCTTAACTCATTTTCTTCTTCAGCTAAAATATCTTAAAGCTGACAGACTTAAACACTCAGCAAGAGAGATACTGAGTGAGTCTCATTAATATATATATAGGCCATATTTTCCTAAGTATCTATGTGCACAGAATTCCCATTCAATTTAATGGGGTTATACTTACATAAAAATACATACATGCCCAGAAAAATTAGCTTACAATTTTAACATGTAAAATCTACTGTTTTTCTCTTTTCTTTTATTTCTTTCTAAAACATTCATTCATAACAGTATATCTTCATTTTTTTGTTTTAATTGATAATAACATAAAGTTTCTCCTTTTTTCTTCCCTATGCTCAATTTGAATGACCTAAAAGAGAGGTTTTCAAGCACTTGTTTAATCATCAATGATATCACCACCTTTGGTGTGTGTTAAAGAGCAGATTCTTTGTAATCTACACCAATCCACCCCAGATCTACAGAATTCTTGGACCCCGAAATGTGTGTGTATATATATGTAGCATAATTATATATGTATATAATGTATGAAAGTAATAACTGTTTGAAATTTATCAAGAATGAAATATATACCTAGGACTTTCCTAAACATTGTATATGTTTTAACAGTTTATCACCAAAACAGTTCAATGAGGAAGCTATTATTATTTAGATAAGAAAACTAGGCAAGTTAATAAGTTTTGGAGATATGATCTGGCAACTTCGTTTCAGAATCTTGGCTCTTGACTTCTTGTGATGCACACTGTTTCTATTTGATGAGTCTAACAGCCATATTTCTATAAAAATGTCTTAACACCAATCTAATAAATGTGATGATATAGTACACTGAATCTAAGATATTTGAATTGTAGCAATTTTAAAACTAAATGAAAATTTATTTGAGAGAAGGGGGAAATATACATATATATTTGTATATTCACAATTTGGAGCAAAATATTTGAGCTGTCAGTGAATATTTGTTGAGTTGATTCTTCTTTTCAAGCTCTTTGAACAGAAATTCACTAAAACTATCTGCAGGAAGAAAACATTATAGAAGTCCAAAATGATATTTCAGTTCTTGAAAGGTTATATATTTATGATTGTGAATTAATAGTAGATCATGGTCTCGGCTGAGGTTTTGTTTCACTAAGAATATGCTAAAACAGAAAAGAAATTAACATTTTCCGGAACAAAGAAAATGGAAAGAAATATATTCAGAAAACATCCAGTAACTTGAAGAATTAGATAATGGATTTGCATAAATTTCAAATATGCTTTTTCCATATGTGGGAAAAGTGGAAAACTGCAAGTGGTATGGCCTTTCTTCTCAGAAACAGGAGGAAAAGCAAGTGAAGACTGAACATTAAGAGATTCATGCTTCAATACTTCCAAGTTTATAATCAGACATTTATATGTATCTCTATGGACCAAGTCACCATTTTTTTCCATAATACATTGAAATTCATTAGAAAAAAGAAATTGAGTAATTGGTAACCTCAGATATGGTCTTGGGAAAATGATTCTCCCCTTAATAAGGATAAAACCTAGTTTGAATAATGAATACTGCAGAGACGCTAGCAAGGTTAAACAAAATAAGATGAAATAAAGACATCAAGAAGCATCACTTGTTTACACAGATTGCCTCATTCTTTACATATCTCTGTTTTGACAATCCGCACCAACCTGGAGAATATATAGACCCAGAAGCAGCATATGTCACTGTGGCCAGAAGTGGGATGGAGCCAGCAAATGTGCTGGCAAAGTGACTTTAACTAGACTATAATCCTTTTGAGAACAGAGATGATAAGATACCCATATTTGGTTCTCCAATGCCAAACAGTCATTAGCACATAGTAAGTGCATATAATTTTTATGAATTAATATTATGGATTAATATAATAGTAAATGTAATAGCATACAATAGTAAGTGCAATAATTTTTATGAATTAATATTACAGCATGATGAGCAGCAGAAAGTTTGTCTTTCATCTCTTCATTTACAATGTATATAGTACTTAGAACAAAACATGCTTATAAAAATGTTTTGTGAAACAAATAAATGAAGGCACCAAAATCAAAGTAAGGTGTGTTCAGAAATAACAAACCAGGAGAAACATTAATATACAGAACCAGAAATATAGTCAGGTACCCAGGGACTAGGACATGAGTAAAAATGTTGGGTCATTTTCAGAAAACTTTTCCACTGAGTTCTAGCATGTGCTGTATGTATTAGATGTCCGGGTATGTTTTCGGATTTAATCCTGGGAATCTTCTCGGTATCTAATACTAGGTTGTATATATTTGCATGCCTACCTGTGTCTGTGTATCTGTATGTGAATGTGTTGCTGAGTGTGTTAAGGGATTTCTGAAAACAAAGGGAAAGTGCATTGGGGATGAACGTTGAGACCAGCACTCTGAGTTCAAAGGAGAGGCTACATTACATTAAATTATCTGAGAAATTTTCACTTAGATTCTATTTTGTTGAAGTTTAAGGAATATGATTAAACCTTTGAAGAGTGTCTTAAGATTAAATATATTTAATCAGGCCCAACTTGCTCTGGACATCCTTACATTAGTCTCGTGTAATTATATTCTGTTCAGCTTACTTTATTTTCTAGAAAAGTAACTTTCTTTTGTGCAGAATGAACTCTAAACAGTATTTGATTTGGTGTACTCTTCCAAAGTGAACTGCAAACTTATTATAGTTTTTGATTAAATCTACCAAATAGTGTCTGGATAGATACACTGAGACAGAAATAATGGTAAACTCGTTGCACTATAAAAGCATTTCTCGAAAAAGTTACACTTCAGCTTATTTCATATATGACACTAGGTGAGCTTACCAAAGTAAGTTCAAGGCACAGGAAACATGGCAGATCTGAAAAAAAAAAAATCCTAGAAAACAACTCAAGTGTTCTTGTCTTTAAACAAAGATAAAATGTAATGTAATTCCCAAATGTTAGCCAACAGATCATGACAAAGTCTTCACTAATTCTTTAAAAACTGAAAATAATGTAGTATTTCACAAAACCAAATTTGTTAAATTTAATGGCTTATTCTTTAGTTGGGGAATATATGCTTATTTTTTGCTATGAAAATTCTATTTGTAATGACATGGTAGTGATAATAAAGGATGGTTTATTGATTCTTATTTAGTGTACCATTTGAATTTTGTTTTTAAATCAATGGTTGATGACTAGCATAAATCTAGGTGATCTTGTTGGGCCTTACCTGTGGAAAAAAAGAAAGAAATGCTGTCTCCTAGAAGGAATTTGGTCTGGCTTCCAAGGTAAAGTGTGTGAAGTATTTAAACCTCAAGCTCACTTAACTTTAATTATTAATAAGAGCAGAGTAGCTGGCATGTCATAAAGAGACTCAGCAAGGCTGAGAACTGTTAAACCATATTAACATTTAACTTTAAGAGCATATAGTCATTATATAACAATTTTTATCAACTGATTTGGATAACATGGTTTTAAGTAGTTTATGAAGTTAGCAGTCCCATATTACTTGTGAATAACCTATTTGAAACTTGAAAATCATAACACCACCAAAAAAAATCCACTTTTCTTAAGAAAAGATGAGTTAGTAGACCATAAATCTCGTAAAAGGTTATCAACATATACAACATATAATTCATATATCTAATATTGTTACTATGGGGATCACATTAAAAATTATAATTGGGGGTGTCTGATGCATATAATTCTTTTACAACAGTCTCAGAGACCTGAACTCAAATTCCTGTAAATGAGGGAAAATTTTTCTTTCAACCTCAACCTCACAACCATTTGATTGTTCTTTCATTCAACAATTATACTGATTACTCACTATGCTATGGAGACACAATATTGAAAAAGGAAGAAAACAGTACTCTTCACATATTATACCTAATGCACTACCATAAGAAGCAAATAATATATGGGAATATAATATAACATATAATAGCATCAGGTTTGTGATAAGTGCTATGAGGAGATATAATTTTCTCTTACAGCTTTGCAAGATGGATATATGAAGCAGGAGACTTCAGAGTTTTACAATTCTAGGCATATTCAGAAAAGCCACTGTACAGAGACTATGTGCCAAGCAAAACTTCAGAAATTACTAAAAACGTTTATATTTGTACAATTGGAAATGAATGATGGACAAAAAAACTAATATAAAATTCATGATCTAATAGCTAACTTCATATTCCACTATTACCAATTATGATGCAGATCAGAGAATAGGAATATAAAATCTTGATGGAAAAACCAAGACTTACTTATATTTAGAGATTTATGATAATAAAGGTAATATTAAAATAAAAGAATTATTATGCTTCAGGAAATGTTAGGATAATATAAACATGAGATTTAATAACAATTTTATGAATTATTTTAAATACGAAAACAGTTTCTGTGACACTTCAAAATTTAAAATTTAATACTTTTAGGCATATTTGTTATTATTCAGTATCTTTCATATTAGCAATTCACAAATTCACTGCAGACTGTGGTTGCCCCACACTGATGGATGTCCAACACGCTGCCTACAGACAGGGGCAAGAATTTTTATTTACTGTTGCTAAAGGGTGAATTTTCTTTTGAAATTATTACATAATAAATCCCATTGTTATAACTTTAAAGATATTTTAATAAATTTGAGGCTTTTCAGAGTGCCAACTATTGAAAATCATTCATAGGTAAAGGAATCTCCAAATTCAATAAACACAAAGGTCATTTAAATAAAAACTGCTTTATTTCATTTCCTCAATTCTCTGACCAAATGTTACAAAATGCTCTATTGGATTTGTTATCCCAAATTCTACCTGGTTACTAGCAAGGATGAATTTTGTAATGTAAGCAAAGACGCCTTGATGTTGATCCAGGAGCCAAACTGTTAGGATTCTACTCTCAGCTTCACTTTCAAGCTCTATGACTGTGTACAAGTCATTTACCTACAGCTCAGCTTTCTTACCAGTAAAATGGAAATCATCATTGTGCCTAACTCATGAAATGTTTAAGGGTCAAATGTGCTTAAAACAGCAAATGTGACATCACAAAATAAAAGTTACTGCTAATGTTAAAAGGATAAATGTATTAAAAATAGAACAAAAATAACTGCTTTATAAAAAATTGTCGTTGGCATAGATAAAATGTCCACCTCAGATTTCAGTGTCTATTACACAATTATTAAATATAGCAATAATGATATTTAACATTTAGGTAATTAAAAGAATACTAGACATTTTAGGTTATCTCATATGATAGAACATATTAAACTTTGTAGAACATAAACTATTTAATATAAAAATATAGAGAGCTATGTTGTAGAACAAATCTATTGAATGGATTAATAGATTGAGATAATAGAAGAGAAAGCCAAGTGAAGAGAATTACTCTGCCTCATAGATCTATTTTTTTAAACTGCTAGTTTGTCATATGAAAAAACATGAAATTATTGTTCTTTTTACATGAGTATACAGAAAACACATGTCTAAAAAAGGTTTTTGCATCTTACATATGCACTTCTTTTCATATGCAGATACAATCATACAGTACGTAACACAGGAGGAAACTGTCACCTTCTCCAGTCATCAACTAATGCCAGCTATCACATTCAAGAATAAGATATCAAATATTTAAGTGTTTAATATTTTTCTCTCAGTTCTCCTATGAAGTCAATATCATCATTTCTAAAAACTTGTAGTAACTGACCTACTTGACCTAATTCACAAAAGAAGAACATGGCAAAAGTGACCTAAACTTAAAAATCTTCTTGTCACTGTGGTTATAGTTATGATAAGAAATAGTCCCACAGTATAATACTAATTGATTCAATTTACAATTTAAAACAAATAAAGCAAATTTTGGCATCATTCAGCTAACACAACCAACTTCCAGATCACAGAAAGCAGGTGTTTTTGCAGTCATTCTAACATTTATTTAAAGAATGCACTTTTAAAAAATGTTAATTGAATATCACATATAGCTAAGTCACACTTTGAGTAACAAATTTATATTTAGAAAAGAAGGATTATAAAAAACATGGCTTGATATTTAAATTTATCACAAACAATGAAAGAACAAAATGTACTAATTTAATGAAATCACAAAAAATGCTTTTGAAATTTTGAATTTTATACACACTGTAATAGAAGCTTAACACATCATAGAATGCAAGAATTGCTTACTATGTTTTCCAGAGTCTATAAACAATATCGCTATTAGCTATTTTCATTATCATGATCAAATAATTAGGTGTCACTAATTTAAATTCATAGTTCAAATTTCATTTTGTTATAAACCTTTATGAGATTTGTACTGTTTTATGTATTTAATTGCATAATAATATAATCTCAATTGTAGAACTTATTTTTTAAAAAGTCAATAAACATTTCTTGTACCATTTTATCCTGAATGTCAGCATACTTTTATAACATGTTTTATTCAATAAATATTTGTTGGATGAATGAAGGGGTAAATATACAACTAAATCAAGAAATTAAGTTCAAAATCATGATTTCAAGGTTATATGCCATTATATATAATTTCAAATCAAAGCTCTATGTAGACTATCTATGTGCTTATATGTGATGTAGTAGATTTAAGGGAAAGATATTTTTTAGAAGACATTTGTTCAGTATAACTTTCTGTGGGGTTTTACACAGCTGCCTTCTCTTTTCTGCTATGGAGCAATAGTTGAGATTATATAAATGTATAGTTAAAATATCAGCTAAATAAATTATTTAGTTTCTCATTTATGTAAATTAAAAGGGAATTTATTTCATTAACCCCCTTGAAAAACGTAGACCTGAAATCCTTTCAACCTAGAGCTTGCAAGTCTAGGTCACTGTGTCTCTGTAATATGAACGTGGAACATTCCTGATCTGGATATCCAACATACCAAACAGCATGTATCGGTTATAATACCCAGTGTGGGTTACCTACTTGTTGTTATTGTGCCTTAGACAAAATTTCCACACGTGTATAAAAAAAGCAATTCTTAGGCAGTGCTCATATGTCATTATGATAAAGAGAAAAACTCTTTTTACACTTATTTCTGTATATCACTGCATTCAGAAAGGTTTTAAATGGAGAACCAGCTCATTTTAATTAATATGTTTCCTAAACTGCATTTTGCTAGACAGTTTTTCATGAAGATGTTCATAAGTATACTAGGTAAAATGTTTCCTGATCAAAAATTTTGAAAAACCTAAATGTCCATTAATATATTAAAGATTTGGTATAATGCTGCAAGTAGAGAAATCTGTTTAATATCATTTAATT
Organism: Cacajao melanocephalus; assembly: GCA_963573385.1. NCBI lineage: Eukaryota > Metazoa > Chordata > Mammalia > Primates > Pitheciidae > Cacajao > Cacajao melanocephalus. The sequence goes on from CAUYLG010022956.1 coordinate 74,039, forward strand.
TTATATTTTCCAAACTTAATTTGAGTATAGAACCCCTTTGGCTTAACACATTTATTTTTTGTTTCTAATCATCTTTAATAAAACATCACTTTGGGAAATATTGGGTATCAATTCAGTATCTTTAGCCCTCTTTAGTTATTCAAACTGTAATATTTGTCTCATTTTGTAAATGCTTATGTACTTGATGGAATGTGTAGGTTTGAGCAGGAGAGAGAAAGAAAAAGAGAGATATCTAATGATAGCATTGCCATTTCTGTGTCTGACCATATTATGCCTTATTACTCCTTTAGAAAAATAAAAATTAGCAAAGTGGCACCTACATTCTCAAACTTTGCCAAACACACACTTCAGTTCTTCAACTTTACCAACCCAATTAGGACCATAGAAGTAATTTCTTCAGTAGATTTACACAAAGTCTAACTATGAACTAATTCTAATGTTAATGCCTTCGTACATGTTATAATTGGCCATCATGTCAGATTTAAAATCAAAGTAAAAAAAAAAGTATAAACTTTGTGTATTAAAAAGAATCTTAAAAATTATTCACTATTCTTTTTTAACAGATGAGTAAACTGAGGTAATTAACATTTAAAATAAATCACAAATTTAACTCAAAATGGACTCAAGTTGTCAGCATTGTTTGCTCCTGTTACTGCTGCTATTTTTATGATGTGATTTTCCTAATTTTATACTACCTGAATTCATTTAAAAATGTACATCTTTAAAGTATATTGGAACATACTGACCATACTTGGCTAATAATATGAAGAATCCTAACTATAAAATCCCATAGTTTATTAGTTTTCACAGCTATGTCATAAATCTTTGATCTGAAAATGTGGGGAATCTATACAAGGGAATCTTCATTTTAATATTTTACTGACTGGTTATATGATATTGTATCTTCATTCCCATTTCTACTGTCATAGAACAATACAATATATGTAAATGTTAGGAATGAACTTCAATACATGAATAATGCTACCAAGAATATTACTGATGATTGGTTATCCAGAAAGAACTCTCAATATCTGATGACATGATAACCATCTTTAACCTTCCAGGAAAATGGCATCCTAATATCACTTTTACAACATTAATTTTCCTGATATTAGCCTTGAGATTATATATGTTATTCTGATCATAATAACATTAGTCTATATATTTTAAGGATGTAAAAAAATAAAAGTTATAAGAAGGGATAAATACAGCATACAGTCACTACTATTACTTACCTTCAAAAATTTTATTATTCAATCTAGCATCATAATAAAGCACACAGTAAACCAGAGAAGTTTGTTTAATGAAGTTACTATATTTCAGGATTATACTCATGGTTATGCCTTTAATTGTGCAGATTGGAAGTATTTGTGAATAATCTTGAATTATTTGAATAATTTATAATCACAGCAGAGCCTGTGTGATTTCATTGGCTTATCACACATTTGCATGTTATAATCAACCAAAGTCCATGCATGCCCAATATACAAAACTCTCTTAATTTTTTTTTTCTAAGAACCTTGGCAGTTGTCCTGTCCTGATACACATATTGTAGCATAGAATATGTAAAGGATTAAGTTCAATGTTCATAAAGTATATGCACACCATTTCCATTATCTGTGTTCTAGATAAAATGCTAAGAAATAAGATGAATTGGAATATATTTGCTCGATCAGTTCAGATTCATAAAATATGTCATTAAATATTTATAATAACATTTGGAAGTGTTAAAATAGCATAAAGAAATTCCACATAGGAAAAGCAACTTAAACAGACAGTAAAGGTTGTCTTCCTCTTTTGTTTCTGTATTTTCATATCTACAATGTGCTTCCAAACTAGAGCCAATGTTAGATGCAGCATAGGGACTTTCAGAACCAGGTCAGCAATCACAAGGGTGATTTTCTTAGGCTCTAAGGAAACAATGAGCTAATAGGATGTTATTGGTTTTTTGCCTACTCATAATAACTGGATAGAGACAGGACTATAAGATTATTATACAGTTAAAGTAGCATAGAGGAACAGAGGTATTCATGTTATGGAAAAGAATGATTACTAAAAGACATGCAATCAATAACTATGATGAAGTCCCAAATATAAAAATAGTGAGATAAAATCTGTATGTATTGTGTGATCAGGCTTTAGAAATATAATGGGCATTATATACTGTAATAACTCATTTTTGTACCAATTTTGGGAGGAAAATATTTCATATTGGTAATTGTTTTTATAACTTAGTCAATCTCACACTTATGGAAATACTTCCTCATCAGAATTCCTAAGAGACACTAACTGAGATGAATCCTAGATAGTTTTTTGACATTTTTTTTTCTAAAGTTGCTCTCCTTAACTGTAGTGATGGCTACCAACATCTACAGCAACATGTATAATGCATGATTCCACCCTCTTCCCCGAACCCAGCTAGAGCTATTTACATCAGTGATGCACATGTGAACCAAGTGGAACCCATCACAATATTTCAGTGTGGAATTTGGAACATTTCCAGTCGATGTGAGCTAGTCACTTTAATATAACAGGGCAAGTCTGGAATTGTAGAAATGGCACGTGCAAAGTGAAGCAAACAAATCTGGTATCTGGTCTGCAGAGATGTATGAAAAAGTATGAAAAAAACTGGTCAGTTACTGTAGGCAGCTTGTCAGACATGAGCAGAGCAGGAGAGGCCTCCCCGCTAAACACACATACAGACACACACACACATCAGGTGACCATCAGGTAATGGTCAGGTGGTTGTTAACTGTCTCCAAAATAATAATTGGTCATAGCTAGTGCCAGGGAAAGGCAGTCTCTCAATAGAGAGAAAATACCTGAAACTGGTGATCAGCAGCTTCCCTATGAGGGCTCAGTAGTTGGGCAACTGGGCTCAAGCATGTTCATTAAAAGGCAAAATGGCAGAGTTTAACTGGTATATGACCTTGGAGGGATATTCCACTGGCAAGGCAAGAATGCCTCAACTGAGCATGTGTACAACTCCAGTAAACACACTGTGCATGTGGCCCCTCCCAAGTGCTAGCAGACCAGTGCATGTGGACAGCCCACTTCAAGGGAAGAATCAGAGGAGAGGGGATTTGAGACCTGGAAGTATATCCACATATAATATAAAACCCCAAGTCAAAGGTCATCAGTGCACTCTCTCAGCGATCTCTCAAGTAGCCTGCTTGGCCCTGTTCCACATGTAGCTTATTTCCTTTCACTCCTGCTCTAAAGCTTTTTAATAAACTTCCACTCCTGCTCTAAAACTTGCCTCAGACTCTCCTTCTGCCTTATGCTACCTCAAATTCTTTTTTCTAGGGAGGCAAGAATTGAGGTTGCTGCAGACCTGTACAGATTTGTGGCTGACAACAGTCAGAAGCGGGAACCAGAAAGAGAAAGCAACCCCCGCCTAGCTAGTCATTTTACATTAAATGAAGCCAATTGACTTTTGACTTACAGAATAAGAAATAATTAAATCAGCTTTAGTTGTATGCATAACTCTTAAGGTTAGAATATTTCCTAGAAACTATCCCTGTAAGAAAATGTTTTATCTTAATAATAATTTTTTGGATGAAATACTTCCTCCTTATCCTGACTACGTAAGAGAAAAAGCGGAACAACACTTAAGTTTTTTTGAAGATCAATTTTATTATTGAATGCATGCTCATCATTGTACCCCTGCTCTTGGTGAGGGTAAAATGAGGCATACAAAAAGGTTTTCAAAGAGTGTTTTCATAGATTTGTATAAGCCTATCATCATATAATCTACAAAATTACAATCCTTTAGTCTGCTTTTGATAAACATTCCCTGCCTTCACTGTGCATTTTCCCTTCTTGCTGTAATTAGTGTAAATTTCTGTTTAATTTGTGAAACTGAATTGTTCATATCAGTGAAAAACAATGAATTGTTTTCTAGGAAGCTTTATATAAACGCTACCAAGTAAAGTGCCAGAGTGACTTTCGGTAAAACCACTCAAAGCTTTATTAATAAATTATCTAGATTTTTTTAATGAGTGAATATATTTTCCATCTTTAAGTTTTAACTAAAATACAGTTTAAGCATACTGAAGCAAATGATCAAAACATAATGACCTTAGAAGTCTATCACAACCACTACCTATCATTTGCTAAAAATCAAAACAAGAACAAAAACCAAAACAGAAACCAGGAACAAGAATAATGACAACATTACACACCCTGAGTGCTTATTGTGGGTCAAGTATTGTGCTAAACACTGCCTCATTGATTAATTCTAATCCTTATAACAATCTTGTACAGTAGGTAGTATACCTAATTTATAGAAAAAAAAAAGAGAGATTAACTAACTTGCTACACATGAGGTAGTAAAGAATGGAGCCATATCTGGAATCCAGATTAACTGACTTCAAGACCTCTATGTTAACTATAGTGGCATTAAAGACACAAATATTTATATACCTGAGTAATTTGGATCAAACTCAATGGAGAGATGGCCCCAGTGTTGTGTTTATGTTTGTCTATGTTGTATATTTCACAATTCTAGGAGACATCATTCAAACTGATGCTTTCCTAATACTTGAGGGCAGAAACTGACTCCTGTTTACCACTATAATCTCAGTGCTTGGCACAAGCACTTTTAGTAAAAATAAGTTTTATAATCAACAAGGTATTATTGGCTCAGTTTTGTATAATAAAAAATAAATAGAAACCTCTAAATCCAAATGTTGCTATCTTTGTTTCACTATTTAATTTTTAGCAAAAAAGGTTTAGCCTTTTGGTTCCAAACAATCACTACTTCCTAAAGATTTAAATACCTGATTATTTATCCATCAGTAACGGATATAGGTAATGGGAATTTATATTTGAGGCATAGAGTAATGTGGTAGAGGTGAAGACAAAAAAAAGTTATCTACAGTAGAGTAGCTTACAGTATTCACACAACTAGTAACACTGTAAATATCTAATTTTCAGTGTGTTCAATATACAATAATTGCTATATTAATTCATCCAAAAAAGTATCCACACTTCTCTGTGGTAATGAGAGGTTTCGTGGTATAACTTGAGCTGTACCTTGAAAAAAGGATTAGCATTAAGATGGATTTCACGGAGAGTAAGAAGTATTTCAAGTAATTTGTGGAAAACACCAGAGGTAGAAATTTATATGAATCATTTGTAGAATTAAGATGAAAGAAATCAGCTCAATTAGAGGGAAAGTATTGGGGGATATAGGATTACAAAGACAGCAATGGCTAGGCTCCAAAGGACCAAAATTTTAGGTTGAGCAGTTTGGACCTTAATTTCTGCATTACTGCAAGTACTGAACAACACAATAAAGAGAGAGAGAGAATGAGAGAGAGAGAGAGAGAGAGAGAATTGAGAGAATGGGGGGGGTGAGAGAGAATAAGGCAATGAATAGCAAAAGCCTCAAAAAACTTCAAACGCAAGAGGAGTCTCTCTTCCCCTGCTGCCTTTAATGGAAATAATCAACAGGAATGCGGGATGATTACAGTATATTTTTTCTCTGTGGGAGAGGGAGATTATGTACTCAGAACCATAAAGCATTTGCTTGCAAAATTAATTCAAATTGACTTGCATGGGAGCACTGTCACAGGAATTGAAAACAGCTGAAGGATGGTGAAAAAAAAAAGGATCATGACAAACAGCAATCAAACCACTTGGAAAAATACCTGGTGGTTGGACCCCAGGGAACTCCGCAAGGCCTAGTTTTATTTAACATTTTCATTAATGAATGGGAACATGGAAGTGAAAAGCAAAACAAAACAAAAAAAATCATTATATTCACATACAGAAACTGGCGCAAATATCAATGTCAGCAGAATTTTCTTTTTCAAAAGAAAAATAACTTTAGGCCCGAGTTTTGTATGGGCTATATCATTTGGCAGAGAACCACTTCGGGACCTATATATCCCTCTATACATAATGGGGAAAATGAAAATATTTAGATTCAACATAAAATCATGGAAGTTATACAGGGAAGTAGCCATTTGGTACAAGTTAGCAGTTAACTCATGTCATAGGAGAGGTAACAATAACTTGTATATGACTCTCTAAATGACCTGAAACTCCTCCCTGCCTGTTTTACAAGCAAGTGGAAAAAGCAATCTAAAGAAGAAAATATCAGAATAATAAACAGTTGGATGCAAAGGTAGACAAAATGGTAAGTATGGATAACATAGCTGTACACATTATAATCTGGAGTAAAAACATTAGATGTAGGTTGGGATGGAGGGGAGAAGAAATGGATTTCACCACATGAACTACTAACAAAGAGGAACAGTTTGTCTGGATGCCATATTTTCTTGAGGAAGTAATACTTAAGTCAAATCTAAAGGATATGACATTTAGCTAGCCAATTACAGTTGGGTTAAAAAGATATTAATAAGAGGATATTATGGATGAAGGTCATTTTCCCATTTATGAGTTTCTCTATTAATTAGAAAAAGTGTTTCAGGAACTTCTAAACAAGAAAATATTGGTATTAATTTGTATTAATTTTAAATACATAACCAGAATGAACACAGGGATACCTAATGAACCTAATGAACAAATAATGAATGTATATCTCAATCTTTCTATGCAGGAATATGCTATGACTATTATCAATTCGTTTTAAGTATTTGCATATATCAAAGACTCAATACAACATTTGTCTTATATACAGAAGCAAGAGTTGGATATTTTAAAAAACTTTATTCATAATTGCTAAGTTTCCATCTGAGGAATCTAAATGCAAAATTTTTTGTCTTGTATACTTCAGTGTATGCTTAATGACTATCTTAAGTTCCATAAATTATTTATCTTAATTATTTTACAGATGGGGCATGCTTTTTATTTTTCTAAAAAATAATAAATACAAAGCTACTTTGAATCAGGCTTGTTCTTCATTATATTGGCATTTGCATTATATATTATAATATCCATTCCCTTTAGAATTATTTTCTATCACTGTTGAAATAAAGAGCTTCTCTATATCCACTAATGTGCTCTTTTTTACTCACTTCAGCATTACTTTAATCTTTATTAGCCTCTTTGTGCTCAGTGTGGGCTTCTGTGCTAGTCATTATTTTTCCTCTCTTTCAGTAGGAAGCAAAGCCAAAACAAGGTTCTGGCAAAATTCACTGTGATCCTCTACAAAATATGAGAATAGCAGAGTTCAAATACTTCTCCCTCTTGCCTTTAGTTTGAGGGACAAGGAATTATACACAAAACACACGCACGCACACTATTGTCAAAATCTGAGTACCAGAATGGAAAAATCCAGCTTAAATTTTTCTTGATTGAGGAGAAAACACACAAAGCACTAACAATGTATTCACAGTCCATTTTGAGTAATCTAAACCTGAGTTACTTCTAGCTTCAAAAGTAATCACTAAGGTTCTCAGTCTCAAAGAAATAATAGAACAAAGTGACAATAAAACAAGAAAAGCCACAAACTCCCATTTTGAAGTATCTACAATGTAGGGTTATTCCTTTCTCTTTCTCCTCCAGGCAGAGAGCAAATTACTTTGTCTCCATTTTAGTACAAATATATCGTCAATAATCTGAAATCTTCAAATGAAAAAGTGATTATAAATGATCCTAAAAGTGCTTAAGATCAGCATTAGAAAAAAATTAAAATAATGTTTATATACTTTATTTGACTGAAAGAAGAAAATAGAGCAAAAATCAAAGCAGAATTTGCAATGCAACTGAGTGGTGATGCTCAGGGGAATGTGAGGTTTCCCCATTGTGTGCTAGAGGAAGCACAGACAACTCAGTAGGGAGAAGGCTGGTTCCACCAAAGCAAAGGAGGCAGGCATTATCTTGTAATCATACATAACAACAGCTTATGGAAAAGAAGAGCAATAGTGGAATTTCTAATACATGACATCACAAACTGTTCTAGGCAAACACTGAACCATTAATTTTATTCTCACAAGAATAAGCCTTGAAAACACATGATAAAAATTTCCAGGGAATGATTATGTTCACATGCAGGCTTAGACTATACAAATTAATCAATATAAAATGTTCCAGAGGGTGACTGAAACAACTCTACTGTAATTAGAAGGAAGCAAAAACAAAACACATTTTTACATTGTGTACATATAGGCTAGTGAAGCTATGAATAATGAGACTGATAGTTTAAGGGCAGAAAGATAAAGAGCGAGGAAAGCTTTAAGTGAGAAAATACTTATTTTACAGTCTATTGGATTTACTATTATTCCACCAAACAATTTGATTAGAATATCGAGATAAATGTATTTCTATAAAATTTTAAAATTGATTCTAAATGCTTTCATAATTTTAATTAAAATGAGACTTTTATAAAACAAAACTTTTACCTTTTAAGAAAGATTTTTATGTTCTTAAAAGTTTTGTTTATCTTTCTCTAAGGTTCAGACTTGGAATTTGCTACCACACATTTGACACTAAGTGAGAAGGTAAGACCCTGCAGAAATTTGAGTAGCTATGTTCTATATGTTGTTTCAACATTTACGATCTAACATTGAATAGAATGCAACCCACTCTGGACCTTTTTTTTTTTTAATTGCATTTTAGGTTCTAGGGTACATGTGAAGAACATGCAGGATTGTTGCATAGGTACATACAGGGCAATGTGGTTTGCTGCCTTCCTCCCCATCACCTATATCTGGCATTTCTCCCCATGTTATCCCTCCCCAACTCCCCACCCCCTGCCGTCCCTCCCCTAGTTTGCCACAACAGACCTCAGTGTGGGATGCTCCCCTCCCTGTGTCCATGTGTTCTAATTGTTCAACACCTGCCTATGAGTGAGAACATGCATGTTTGATTTTCTGTCCTTGTGTCAAGTTTGCTGAGAATGACGGTTTCCAGGTTCATCCATTTCCCTACAAAGGACATGAACTCATTGTTTTTTTATGGCTACATAGTATTCCATGGTGTATATGTGCCACATTTTCCCTGCACTCTGGAACCTTTTAAAATTTCTCTTTGAGATGAATTTCTTCTTTAGCACCTACTCCTGTCTGTATAAACTAAAAGTCTGGGTATCCGCCAGAACCTGGTCATGTCTCTGAAGACCTAACCATTTAGAGTAGCTCATTTCTGGTTTTAAACAATCAGGATCCTGGAAGACCTGGGATTGAAATGGACTCAGTCTCCAAGTAACTGCATCACCTTGGGCAAGTCACTTACCCATATTGAACCTCATTTTTTTCATTTACAAACAGAATACTAAGTGTCCTTTTGCACATTGTCATTATTAGTACTAAATGTTGGTATGTATTTATGTACTAAAAGCATATTTTTTTCATGGCAAGATAGAATCAGAAAGAGCGATATGACACTGCATGTGCCAGGTACAAAATACGTGCTCTTCCCAGGTGTGTCACAAACTACTTAAGTGACCTTGGTCAAATACCATCATCTCTCTGACACTTTTGCACATTTATAAAAAGAAATAACAAGACAAGAAAATATACTATCTACTGCCTTGTTCTTCTTGATTACCCATTCTCAAGATCATAATGCTCCCTTAAAGTCTAGGATTTGAGGAATTTGGGGTGTTTTATGACACTGCTGTAGCCCAAACACCTAGAATATTGAAGGAAATACACTAGGAGCCCAATGAATTTATGTTGATTGAATAAATGCAGCAAATTTGCATAAAATTTGCTGTAATATAGTACCACTAGATATGTCCAGAAGAAAAAAGAGAAGAAGAATTAAATTTTTTATCACGAGGCAGACCATCAATGCACACACACAAAAACACACCTGGACAAAGTACTGAGGGTCTCTTATACAGGATGAACTCTTGCTACTTTTGAAATTCTCTCTCTTTGACTTTTGACAGTTTAACTATGATGTGTCTAGTTGTGAATCTCTTTGACTTTATCCTGCTTATGTTTGTTGAGTTTCTTGAATGTGTGCATTAACGTTCCCTCATCAAATTTGGGAACTTTATGTTCATTAATTCTTCAAATATTTGTTCTGACCCTTTCGGCCTCTCTTCTTCTGGGACTCCTATTATATCTGTGTTCTTCCTACCGATCTCTAAGTTTCTGTTTATTTCTGTTCATTAATTTTTATTTCTGTTCCTCAGATTGGATTATGTCAGTTATCCTATCTTCAGGTCTGCTTATGCTTTCTTCTCTCTGCTCATCTCTGCTGTTAAGCCCCTATTGTAAACTCTCCATTTGCTTTTATCTTTTTCAATGCCAATTTTTCTTTTATATAAGAAGTTCTCTTTATTGATATTTTGAATTCAATTATACATTATTTTTATACTTTATTCTTTAGACATATTTTCCTTTACTTCTTTTAACAGATTTTAACATGTGGGCATCTTCAGTACAATTTCTAATAATTGCTGTTCTTTTTACCAGCAATACTTTCTTGTTTCTTTGCATCTCTCATAGTTTTTTGTTATTGCAAACCTAGCATATTCTACGTCACTCTACAGACTTTGTTAATGTTTGTTTCTTTACTGACTTTTCTGAAATAATTACGTATTTTTCAGCAGTTATATGTAGCCATGGAAGTCATTGCTCTGTTAGCTTACATACCACCTATTGCTTAGACAGAATATTTTGTTAATCTCAAACCAGTAAGTGTTCTCAACTTGGTTGAGGGTCTGTGTGTGCATGCTGGGACATTCTTTCAATATTCAGCTAGGCAATTAAAGACCTACCTTACCCTTCACTTCTTGCTTGTGCACAGATAAAACCGTAGGTCTTTCTCAGGTCTTTCCTGAGTATACATACATCTCAGGCATGTACACAGCCCTAAACATGTGCATGGCCTTATAAATTCCAAAGAATTAATTGAGGCATTTTAAAATTCATGTGGACATCTCAGTTTCCAGCTTCCCCTAAGTTTTCTGGTTGGACAGCCTATTTTTTGTCCTAAATTTTATCTAGCCCTTGACAGAGAAGAAAAATCAGACAATTGCCTATCTTTTTGACAAATATCCAGCTGAGAAAATACTTTTGGACTTCAAGAGCTCTAATTCAGGTGAAATCAAGAGGGTCTTACAGGGTAGTCTTCCAGTGAGTTCTCAAACATGTCAAATAAAGACAATTCTCTGAAATTGAGCTGGGAAGAATCTCCTTACTTCCTTTCAGTTTTTACTAGACTACTGGTTTTCACCCTGATGGCTGAATTTTGGCTTTTCAAGACTATCTCAGAGCTAGAGAGGCTAGAGAGGCAGAAGGGACATGGAGCAAGTAAAGATGCCAAAAAAAAAAAAAAAACCTTGCTATTTTTAAAAGATTCATTCAAGTTTCTTAAAAAACATTACCCATATTTCTCCAAGATGTTGTCTGAATTCCAGAGTTCCAATAAAAAATTGACTCTAACAGTATTTTTCCAGTTTTCTTATAGCATTTTTTGAGAAAAAAATTTGTAGGCCGTTACTCCATAATTTTTTGGGATGTGATTCTGATTATGTATATTTCACCTACGATTATGTTTCTTATCTAATCACAAATGCTACAGCCAACTAAAAATACTTTTAAAGTATATCTATTTTACTATCATTGTATATACCTTCAACATTCATTTTACTTAAATATAATACAATTTTTTATTCATTTTGACTTTGAGTGACGTAAGACAAAACATAATACCTGAATCCCACACACATTTCTCACACTCAAACAAATATACATTGATTAAGCCTCTCTAAATTAACTTCCCTGTTTCAATATTAACATTGGGTATACAATGTGAAAGGAAACATTACTCAACATAATTATAAGAATTTTGTAAAGGATGCTCATTGTTTTAAAAACAGAACAAAGACAGAACCATATTAACAATAATAATAGGAAAAAAAGAAAACATGAAGTTGTTAGAATAATTGGAAAAATCCTATTCCCAATACAGAAGGATTATGTTTTTAAAAAGCAATTAATTGTGTTTCATATAGAAATCATGTATAAAATCGAGTAATGTTCCACATATTTATAGTTGCAACAGCAACTACAACACCATACTTATACTCTCACAGATACACTCTTTCAAAGCGCTGTTTTAATAACTTCTGAGTGGAAACGGCAGAAAAACACAAAACTAAATTTAAAGAGAATATGATATATTTTCTCTAGATTCTAAAAAATTAATTTCAACACAACATATCAGCCATCCTCTCAGAAAGAAAAAAACTTAAAATATTTATTCAATAAATTATTTTTGGTATGTGAGAAAAAGAAGAATACAAAATATCTGTAAAAGTTCTCATAGACTGACGTTAGCCAGCCATTTATCTATATGGAGCGAAGATAGATGAAAGAAAGAGTGTGTGAAGGTGTAGAGAAGAAAGGTAGGGAAGAAGGAAGAGCGTAAGAAAGATAAAAGAGGAACACATTAAAAGTATACATGTCATTATCTTGAGCCTGGCTATACCTGGATAATGCAATTTTGTTGTTGTTGTTGTTGTTGTTGTTGTTGTTATTTTGCCTTATCTTTATGTTCTACTCTCTCAAAAATCTACTAAACTCCTTTTTTATATTATGTCCTTAAATGCATCTATAAGTTTTCAAAACCAAAATGAAATACCAAATTGATGAAAAATATAAAAGCCCACTGAGATGAGGATGTTAATATATAAATTATTATGAATTAGAATCATTAATACAATGTGTTATTTTCATAATAATTTTCTTAGTAAAGAACTGATTAGCACACCTAGTTTGCTCATTAATTTGAAAATAACATTTTTGACTATTTAGGTTGTTATAACCAAATTTGTTATAAAATTTGGCTACTCTAAAATTAACCTTTGATATCTTCTAAAAATATTTGCACAATTTTCTAGATGAATTGCATATATACATGCATATTTACATGAATTGCATATGTTATAATAGTTTCTTGGAATCTTTTTTTTTAATCTCAATGGCATTTAAAGGAATTTCTTACAGTAGTTTTATTCCCTGATTCTGTAACGAAGTAAAAAATAAATTGGTCCCAGCTTTGAATCAACACTGATCATAAACCTGTTAAGTTTTATTTCCTATGCAATATGCCAGGATGATGGCAAATTAGCAGCAAATCAAATACTTTCACCTTTAATATAAACTAATTCTGAAAGTTTCTTTGTTGTTTTAATGTGAACTTTTCATAAATGTTGAAAGAAACTTCACATTTCTTTGTGGAACAATACTCAGAGAGGAAATGATATATTTACTCTTCAGTCACTGAAAGCTCTTCCCTAGTGTTCCTTTCTTTGGTCGGAGTTATTAGAAGTCCCTCCACCCCATCCAACACACACATACCACTTCCTACCTTAACAACATATACACCCAGTAAATTTTCATTCCTGTATTACAAGTATCAAGATATGCACATAGCTTAAGTTTTAGGAAAACTCTCATAAAAACTTACCCCATTTTTTGGAAAAGCAATCCATCCCAGGTCCCCCATGACAGTGCGTGAATCCAATAAATTCACTAAAAAGAAAAGAATACTAAACTCAGTGACATATATAACATCATAAATATTGTATCTCTATCTTAATAGTCTTATTAAAATTGCATGTTGTTTACATAACAAATTAAGTATTCATTATGATGAATACAATGGGTATAATTTAAAGAAAATATATTGATGCAAGAGAACAAGTGATTTTAAATAAACATTTGAAGAACAATCACAGCAAAATTATTTGAAAGCAAGTCATTACCCTAAATGTTTTTTCTTGCAAAACAATAATAAATTTTTAAAAATCTAATAAAGAAAAAAAAAAACAAGACAAAAAGTAAGCCCACAAAAATGAAAGGTTCATGCTGCCTTGTAACAAGCTCCAGGTTTGGGGATTAAGCTGCAGCCATAAAATTGTAGCTAAATGTATTTTATTTTCTTCTGGAAAGCTGTTATGAAGCAATTAACAAATAATTTACATTAAACAGCAATAAACTATTCCCAAGCTTGTAACATTTTTTGTGATATTAACAGAAATCTGTAATCCAAATTGCAAGTTTAATTAAGAAATAAATCTACACACCCTTAACCAAGACAAGGAAATTGTAACAGTTCTTGAGATAGTTGCTATACTTAAGAATCTATTGCATTCCCAGAGATATCTTCTACTTAGATATGACCATAGTCTAAAAATAGTGCTTCATGTAGAACTGTCAGATACATTATACATGGTAATCCTAAGATATTTATAAACTCCAGAATGGAAGTTTGAGTACCGTCATTACAAAAGGAAGCCATTTATGAGCATGTACACACACACACACACACACATACACACATACACACACAGGTGTACACACACACCAGTGCACACACATACACACTCATACATATCATACATATGGTGTTACACACTGTCTCTGAGATATCAAACTCGCTTATAGGGTACTGTCTAGTCAAAATACCTTAGCCCTGGATCAGATATCATTTTCTTTCCAACCTATTACACCTATTCCACATGAGTCTACCTGGCCTGCTGTGCAACAGCACCACTTTGAATGAACCTGGCATATGAACCTAAAAGGGAATCACCTGAGTTATTCCTATGTAGAGGTACCAAAGCTTCCTTAAGCTACGTTCAAGAGCCAGGATCTCGAAATGCCACCAGTTATAAAAGGATGATTCTATCTGTAAGTGTAAGCCTGAAGTACTAAAGAAGTAACAGTTGATAGGCTGGGATGTGTTGCAATACTTTATAAGATAATATAAAATTATTATGACTGAAGAAATTTTCTACATCTTAGAGAAATTATGTGCATTTAACTATTGGTATGCATCATTTATTTCACAGTAGCAAAAAATAATGAGACAAAAGCACTTTTGGGAACAAATATATCTTATAAACCACGTTGAAATTATATAACAGTATTAGTAACATTAAATTAAATCAATAACAAAGTCTGTAGAAAAACAAATATACTAAATATTACCTATATATACACATTAATGTTGTTGATGATAAAATATACTTTATTCATCTATTTTCTGAGCTTGTTAACTATAAAATGCATGCAATATAATGTTTCTACCATTTTTAACCTACTCAAATCATACTGGTTTTAAGGAATAATAAATAGTTTGTGAAATTACTGATTTCTTAAAGGAATGGTGACCTAACTGAGAAACCATTCTTTAAAAAACAAACAAACAAACAAAAACTGTTCTACTACCCACTGACCTTGCAAATCCTGCGACTCACTACATTTAATTTTTCAGTTAGATCCATACTCTTCTTTTCACTCTATTGTTGGCTTTTCTGGTTTCCATGGGAATAAGGCTACATTAAACTTAAATGTCCTTGTCCTCATTTTAGTTTTTCTGGGACACTAGAGCTGTGTCTAGACATGACTAAATACCAAGGGGTTGCAGAACCTAAATTGTTATGTTTATTCATCTTAATGATTCATTTGATTCACCTTTCATATTGAGCAGCGGCATATCTGTGTAGATCAGATAAAGTAGAGCAAATCAGCAAACTAAGGGTGCTACCATGATGGCAATCAAATTGAACTTAATCCTTTGGTGGCAAACTGATGTGCATAGGAATTCCAGGAATTCATAACCAGCCTACCATGAGAAACACAGCATTCCTTGTAGACCTCTTACTAATATAAAATATTCATTATTATCAGCAGAATTTCAGATGGCTTTTCAAGATTCAGTTAGCTGCACTTGAATTAACTTTAAACTAAATTACCATTTTTTTACTTTTTTTTTTTTTTTTGCTGAAAATATGTGTGTGTGGGAGTAAACAGATTACCTCAGAATACTAGCTTGGCTGTTAATACATTTATTGAGAGTTTTCAATGTTGGATATACTACAGAATACATGAAAAAAACCACATTAGGGATCTCTATAATCTTACAGTGATATGATCAAATAGTTTCCTTCATATATAGAGCAGGAAATTTACAAGAAATACATGTATGTATCTTCCCACTGCTGTCTAAAATTGCTGTCCTTCTGGAAACAAATGATTTCATAAAATTCACAGTGCAAAAATGGTAATTATACATCCCATTAGTGAACTGGAAATTGAGAAAAAGGGAGTAAAATTAGGTATTTTTAGTAATCATTTTCATATTACTATATTACAATTTTATTTATATAATATAGAATAAATTAGAATTTGATTTTTCAGAGAAAATAACTAAAATTTATGTGTAAATTTTAAAACACATATCTTTCTTTTACCTTCTGAACTGCTAATGTTTCCTTTGTCCTTCAAAACATATTTTAGGAACTTCTTTCTTCAGGACACTATTCTGATCTTCCCTTTCCAAAATCTGAGTTAGGTATTATTACTAAATATTCTATTACCACTCTATTCCTATCTCTAAAAAATGAAATGCACAGAATTGTGTTGTTCTATTATAAAAGCACCATGTTTGACTCATGCCTATGAACCTAGCTCAGTTCAGAGCAGCTGAATAGCTGTTTGTCTTATGAATGAATAATTTGGTCAGTGGGAAGATCAGGAGGGTGTGGCTAATCAGCATACACCAGTGGTTCTCAACATGGATATATAATAATGTCTGGAGACATTTTGATTGTAAAAACTGGGGCACTTGTCTATTTTCTGTGTTCATTAATGGACGAATATTTGCTTCTGGCATTTAATGGGAAGAAGTCAGATATGCAGTAAAACATCCTGCAATACACTATAAAGCTCCCCAGGAAATAATTATCTGGCCAAAATTTCACAAGTTCGAAAGTTGAGAAACCCTGTTACACACCTATTGATGCCACTAGAAAATTTCTATGTTCACAGTTCTCTATATGGTACATTGGTAGAATGATCTGTTCATCTACCAATGTAGCATTTAAAGAATTGAGAAAGTAGAAATTTAACAGAACTTAGCATATTGGAGGCATTCTTTCTGAACCAAAATAATACTTATATTTAAGGAAATTAAAGCAATAAAATAATTTTAGTCTTATTTATAAAAATAAAAATAGAATATCTGACTGCATAACACCACTAAATTATTTTTCAAATAACCAATATAATTATTACAGGTGTTCTTATATACATTTTCATAATTTCTCAGTATTCATGACAATATGCATGGAAAGCACTTTGTCACTGATGTTATTAATGCTTCCATTTCCTCTACTAGTAAAATAAAAAAATAAAAAAATAGCTTTATAAAAAACAGAAGTTTAGACATAGGGTATATAAAAATGTGAATTTTTCAGAGGTTATTTTCCCAATTTCATTACCAAATTTACTAAAAAGAGAGATTGGCAGTAATAGAGCACAGTCACTAAGTATCTTCTGTGCTATAATTACAGTAATTAAATTGTTCTGAACAGTATATATGCTTATTGTAAATTGCAATGAATACATGAGTATTGATCTTTATCGTACAACTTAATTAAAACTTGACCGGGAGAAGCCACTAATGAATATAATTAAAGGAAGTGTTTGATACCACAGTTACTCTAAAAGACATTAATTAGATATCAGAAATTTTATGAAAATGTTTTTATTCTATTATTTATATTTTAAAATAGTGTCATACAATTTAACTGAGAGGTTTCAAGGTAATTTTTCCTCAGCCATTGTATAATTATGATGAAGATGGACATATTGGTTGGTATTGGTATTTTAATCAGTAATTAAGAAGACTGACTCTCCAGGAGAAATAACTTTAAAGGGGTCAATGAATATGTACTAAATTCCAAATTCCTAAAGTTAATATATGGGGAAATACTAATACAGGATCTTTTTAAGAAGGAAAAGTCACTTAACTGAATGCCCAAATAAATAACAGATTATAAGAGAAACTAATACGAAATAGTCTTCAGTATGCTTTAATTTTATTATTACACGTTAACAATTTCAATGCTTTCTTGAACAGAGGAAAGCTTTTAGAAAATTTACTTTCAGAAAAAGCAGAGGATTGCTAACTCGTTATTTTTGTTAAGATTCAAGGCAGCAAAGAGCAAATGAATAAAATGGAATATGCATATAAAGATTCCTAAATCCTCAACTTCTCCACATTCTAACAATTAAAGTTTAGTTTATGTTAATAACACAAATATGCTATTCAGTGATTATCACTTTCAAACATTCATAACTTGTTCTATATCCCTTTGACTCCACTACTTTTTCCTTAACATCTTGCCAACGTAAGTCACTATGAGCAGGAAAATGTATTAGATTCTCCAGGAAGCAGACACATTGGAATGAATGTGTTTTCAGACCTTGAAGAGTCAAAAGACAGATCAGGGGCCTTTGATCTCACCATCCACCATCAGTGTTCAGGCCTTGAGAGAATGTGTGATCCTTGACGACACGTAGACAATTAGAAGGCATATTCTTACTTACACTGTTTCTGTTTTATCTATTACCTTCACATTAACAAACACAATTATAATGTCAGTTAAACCTTCGCTACAGTATGAAAAGATAATAATCTGGGCTAGTTGCAGATTAGATGGCCTTCTCTTTCTCTGAAGGCATTGAATCAAAGTCTTATTGCATACAACAGACTTTCCATGGATGCTTGTTTATTGACTTCCATTTAACAATATCAGAAAAGTTACTGGATTCAATTACAATACACATTTAATCTGTGGGAACAAACCCCAGATATACAGCTGTCCAGCCTCTCTCCATGGTCCTATTCAGCACAGATGTGATTTCTTGCTTTCAGGCTAAATTTTATAATTTGACAACTGCTGCAGGGAACAAAGAATGGTTTACAAAATGAGTGCAGAGAAAGAGGACATGTGTTTCCCATTGGAAAACTAGATTTGTAAATTTGGGAAAAATTATGTTATAGGTTTACAAGTGTTATGATTTCTGGCATCCCTTGACTCGAAGGCAGGAAGCCATACCAACTGTATTTTTCACAGACAATGAATGGAAGAGTATTTATTTTACAAATCTGAGCAATTCATATGCATAGTCTTTGTTAGAAAAAAAGAAGAAAGAATATAGGGAAATACTTATTGAATGCTTACTATATGTCAGGTGCTCTACTAGGCAATTTCTATATAAAGCAGTATCTGAGACCTTATCAACAGACCATGAGCCTGCTTATCATTTCCTGCAGCCAAATCTGTCCCCCACTTAAGACCTAAATGTTAGATCATTTTATGATAGCCACCTATTTCCCTGGACATCCAAAGACTCTAATCAAGAATGAATCTATCTTCTTTGTACACGAACCATGGCAGCTGAACCTAGCTTGAGAAAAAGTGCACAACCAGAGGCTGATTTCATTCTAAGTAAACCATGCACTCAAGTGAGCAATCAACATTACCTGACAAACCTATATTTGGGTAATTAGGCCTTTTGCATATTAACCACAAAGTATTTCCTAAAGATTTTCATTAAAATATATTCAAAAATAAACCTCACATTCCCATCCAGTGAATGTCCTATCTTTGTCCTTTTCGTAACTCAAATTATTGAATGAATTCTCAACATCTATATCTATTATTTTCTCACATCTTCTTCATCCCTTACCTAATCCATTACAATCTGGCTTCAGCCCCCATTATTCTACCAAAACCTCTGTTACTAAATTCACTAGTGATAATTATGTAGCTGTGAGCTCCTAATTTGTCTTATCTTTTGGCAGCATTTGGTCATGACCATCATGGACAAACACTCTCACTTTTCATCTTCAGTAACAACAGGTTTCTGGTTTTCTTCTACATCTCTAGCTACTTCTTCCTCTTTCCTTTATAAGCTATTAGTCCTGCACCACCCCTTCAAACATCAATTTTGATCAATGCCTCATTTGTGTAGATTGTCTTCTCTTCCCACACTATACCAAAAATTCTTGATTAAAACATCAAAATTTTAAACAAGCTTTTTTAAAGAACTAAGTCTCGGTGCTAGTCCATGCATACTGAATCAGATTATTAAGGATAGAGAATGGCTCATATGTTTACTTTCTGTTGGCTGGATGGTTGGTTTTAAAGGAGATATTAGCATGTGCCCCAGTGTAAGGACTCTTCCAAAGGGGCTCATGAACTTCTGAGTTAAAATCTAAATATTAATGATCACACAATTCCATTTATTTTATCCATCTCTCTCTCCTAAAATTCCTACACATTTGTAAAACTGCCTGCTGGTTTTTAACACATTTATGGTATGTAATCATCCCAAAATTCAGCCTGTCCTCAAATGAATAAAGTATCTTCTGTACACAGAAGTAAAAATAAAAATTGTCTTTCCATGATCCCTAGTTCAGTAAGTGCAATGCCATAGAACTATTTGTTCTATCCAGATGTCTGAGTCACCCTTTCCTCACCTTTACCCCCACATTGAATCACTGACCAAATCTCACTGATTCTCTCTAAATTGCCTGCTCTGTTTCATTCCACAGTATAACCAGTCTAGTCAAATCTTTGCCATAATTTTTCACTTGAAAAATCTCCTAATGGCTTTCTCTGCAGAAAAAGGTATAATCCCTAAAAATTTCTTCAAAATACTGCTTCCAGAAAAATCTTTGTAAACCACCAATATAATCATGTGACTCTCTTACTTCTATCTTGTAATATTGTCTTATTATTTTAACATAAGTCCTTCCAGGGTTTTGCTTTCCAGTTTTTCAAGCTTATTCTTCTCCATGTTTTCCCATTTCAGCAAAAATGAACTGATTTCAATTCCAATTATGTGGTCCCACTATTGATTCAGTTCTCTCCAATTATCTGTGAAGGGGATCTGCAAAGGAAGGGAATTTTGGTGGAAAATATTAGTAAAGAAAACTCCTGACTGCCTTGAATGTTGCTGGGTATGGATGTATTTCCTGGAACTGATACCGTCATCAAGAGAAAGTAAGTAGAATCAGCAGGGGAGCAAAGCTTACAGATTAAGGTTGGCAGAGTGAAGGGATGCGAAGTATCTAGTTCCAAATTGTATCATAGAGTTGCTAATCCATCTAAACTTGAAACTTGTCTCACTTAGGAATTGCTTTTATATGAGAAAAAATCAATTTTGTTTCTTAATCCCGAGGGGCAGTTATTTGCTGTTATTTGAAGAGAAAGACATACTAACTGAGACAACTTGTAAGTGGCAGAGCTTGAAGGCCAACTTATCTTTCCATTCCAGTGTCTATTCTCCTTCCATTATGTTAATACTTCCAAAAAGCGTATTCACAGAATTCTAATGACATTTAAAAACTAGTCACTTAAATTTTCACATTATTTATCTCTGAAGTTATTTCTAAAAGAGATGATTTTTGTTGTTCCTTTAGATCTTAATATGATGCTTGTTTACTGCAAATAATGAGTGCCTTTAATTTTTTGTTACAAAATATTTTCATCTTTATTTTACCGCAAAGTATTTTTCATCATAAACAAAGAAGTTATAGATATTGCTCTTCAAAACTTAAGCAGTAGAATATTCATACCATAAAGCATATGACTATGATGAAAGCAAAAATCAATCAGAAAGATATACAAACTATTTTGAATTGTTAATAGTCTAAAAATGTGTAAGCCCAGGGAGATGGCAGAAAGGAATTCAGAGTTAGTATCCACTAGTTCCTCTGTACAAACTGCTTAGGCAAAGCTAATACAGTAGTCCACTGACCGCTAAATTAGGACTAACGAGCAGTCTGCTATATTCACGAAACACATCTCATGAAAAGAGCAACACCATATGGTTTTTGGTGGCTACCTTGTCAGGTACAGCAACCAAACTTGTCTAATCTTACAAAGTATTTTTATTCTAAAGAGAAAAGCCAACATTAGATGATATAAGAGACTTGAAAATCTTTATATCACAGAATACTTCACATAATAACTGCTTAATTCCACCCCACTATGTATATAGATAATAGGAAGCTGTTCCCTTAAAAAAAAAAAAAAAAAAAACATTGTTAAGTCCTCACTACTTGAAATAAATGTGCATATTCACAATTCACTTTGGGAATGCTTCACTGCATAGTGAATACTCATTAGTTCTATGGTTCTGGTTCTGCTACTGTGTGACCTTGAGGAAATAATTTTATTTTGAGGGCTTCAGTTCTCATGTCTGTAACATCAGTGACTGAAACTAAAATTATATGTTTCTATACTTCATATACATTATCTCACTTAATCCTAATAATGATCTTTTAGTATATTATTTTCCCCATTTTACAGATGAGGAAATGGAAGTTAAAAAATACTAATAGAGCAATGGCCCAAGGTCCCAGAGCTAATAAGCACATAGCTGAAACCTAAATCCAAGTATAAGTAACTCTGAAGCTCTTTCTCTTGTATCGGTATCATACCCACCCCAAAGTCTGACTTGTAAAATACAAAGGTTAACTCTTTTGAACCACTTAATCCTATATATCAACGAATATTATTAAATCAATGACTGTAAATTATATTTTATAGAAGCCAGCATCACCATAATGCTCTTATTATATTGTACATCAGATGAAAATCTTCAGGTATATCAATTTAAACAGAACAGAAATTAGTTTTTCCTGCAAAACTCATATTTTAGTATCAAATTTTCAAAAGTTAGTTACAAGATTCCAGAAAGCAAAAGAGTAAGCAACAAAGTAATAATAAACCCTCCTTTCTATTTTTTTAATTTTATTATTCACTTTGCTTTAAGCATGTTAATGGGGGCAAAATAAGATATAAATTTGTCCTTGAAAGGCAAATGGTACACTAAAAACTACTGTATTAAAATGGAATTTTAAAATGTATGCAAAGCTGATTCTTTGTTTTGAAGAAATCCTTACCTTGGTGAAATGTGTGAATTATACCAATCTTTAAAACAACCTATATAATAATTAGCTTTCCAGACTTCAGGGGAGGATAAATGAGGACTACAGAAGACAGAAATTTGCACAAAATCATAGTATATTTTTTAAGTGATGGCATGTACCAAAAATAGACAAACAATTAAATGACCCAGTAGTCCTGCTTGTAAAACGAGAAGTGACCCAAAGTTTTGCTGACAACTTGTCATTACTGCATGCCAGTCTTTCAGTTTAGCCAAAATTTAATACTAATGTAAACCCTACATAATGATTCTTTATCTAAAATTTTTAAAGCTGGTATTACAAGAAATCTTTGGTTAATGTTTTATCACTGAAAACTAGTCAATATATAAAGTAATACAGGCAAAAATATTAATGAAGTACAAATATTGTGCCAAATGATTTTAGGTGACTGATCACAAACATTTTAGTACCGAGAACTAATTATCCATCTCAAAATAACTACCAACATTCATGACAGTAAGAACATATTTTAAAATTAGTCTATTCAATTACAGTGCTTTATACATCTTAACAGTATATAACATTTTTGTAGTATTAATCATTTTTGCCTAGCTAACCTAGTACCTATAATCTATTTTTGGTCACGAAATAACTGAAGTACTTGGCTGTCTTTCCTTTTTCAAAGGTTGCAAAGAAAAATAAAAAATAAATGAAGTAAAATAAAAGTACATTCAGTTTTCTGTGATATTTGGCAGACATTGTTTTATGCATATTAATTACTCACATTCTTTTTCTTTCCTTAGTATCACAGTAACAGTAATATGCTTCATACCAGACCATGGATCAGAGGGGTCTTAGCAAACAATGATTATCATGTTGCTATTCTCTTAGCCTTCCTTGAATCTGTTAGCCTTGTTACACAGGTCTGGCAATGAAATGTGGACAGCAATCTGCTTGCCAATTTCTGGGAAAGTTTTGTTGTTTAAACTAAAGGAATAATGCTGCTGACAAGGCTATTGGCGCTTCTCTTTCCTTTTTTCTTATTCTGAATTGAATATGATAATGGTAGATGCATTAGCATTCTTGCAAACATAACACAGTGAGCATGAGAGTAAGGCCAAGAAAAACAGACTTCTGCCTTGACATTGTTAAGCCACAGAACCCAAGCCACCAGACATCTACCCCCAAACTACTTTCTTGAAAAAAAAAAAAAAAACACACACAAAACCTATTTTTAAGCCACTGTTGGATAATACTTCCATTTATAACCTAATAAAATTCTACAGATAATACATACACAACTGATGAGAAAATCCAAATTACTGCCTTAACTTTTGTTCAAGTTCTATGGAATATAACACATACAATAAGGGTTCATTCATTCAACAAATATTTACTGAGTATCTACTTAACAGCCAAGAATTATTTTAAGCCTTGGGGATACATCAGTAAATAAAACAGGAAGTATCTTGTTGATTGTTCAGTCTTCTAATTGATTGGCCCTGAGAATAGAAACTCCTTTGAATTTATATTACCTGTGAAGTTATCTATCTGAATCTTCTAAATCGGACTCTCAGGGTATAACTATCTAAGTAAACATTTAGCATTTAGGGATATATATATATATATATATATATATATACACATATAATATATATTTATTTATATATATGTGTGTGTGTACTCACTGACTAAAGTAGAAAGGTAGACCTTGCTCAATGTTGGAGCCCCAACCTACACTGTTTTAACACATGTAATACTTAGCATATATATTACTTACTAAATGTTAGAACTTTTATGAGGAACATTATTAATGATAATTCAATCTTTTTAATTCTAAACCACATTGTTTTATATCTATATATATATAAAACAATATATATTGTATATTATACAGATAAAACTATATATATACACTATATACTATATATATAGTTTTATCTATATATATACTCTATATTGTTTTATAAACAATATATTTTATATATAAAATAAAACCATATATATTGTTTTATAAATAGTATATTATATATATATATAAAACAATATGGTTTAGAATTGAAAAGATTTTACATATATATATACACACACACACACACACACATATCTCAAAGCATATACCTTGAGAATCAGATTTTTCAAGTCCGTGGTTATATCATTGAATATGCATCAAATCATACTCAGAATTTACTTTTCTTTTGCACAGTGATACTTGCTTTTACAATTCTCTAACATCTTGTATTTCCTTAATGTACATAGGGTTACCTGATAATCATCTATATCCCTTTTAGCTTTAGAACACTTTCATACTCTCTTTTATCATCAATAGAAACCCTTTATATGGCATTTTCTAAGCATGACTCATATATAAGTGATATATACATTTAAATAAATATGCACTCTGGTTTTTAAAGTGTGGCATTTCTATCACCCACATTCAAATCACCTGCAGTACTTTTTTTTAAAAAGTATAAATCCATTGGCTCTTTCTAAAACCTACAAAATCAGGACATTAGGTGGAGACTAAAATGCAAGAGACAGCGTTTTAGAAATCCCCGCACAACTACCGAGCCAAGTAATTCTTATGCTCACTTAATTAGAGTCAGAAATTAGAAATGAGCTAGCTATGCCTTGGCTCAATGAGGTAAATCTACCTATTACACAGCTGTATTGTGCAGCAATGTCAAATTGCAATAACAGCGTCTAAAACCGAACTCTCAATCTTTATGTTGGTATAATTGCAGACTGGTTGAGTGCCAGTTTACACATCTAACTTTAAGTACCTCTGTTCTAAGCTAGGGTTCTTTAACAACAATAAAGATAAGAATTATCTATAGGTGTTCTAAAACTACAGATTCCCAGGCTGCAAAAGTATAGATTTCCAAAGAATTTGCTTTAATCAATTTGATTCCATAAGTTTAGGTGGGTCCAGACATAGCATAATTAACAATATTCTGAGATTGGCTCTAATGAGTACCTCTGCTTTAGGGACCATTGGTTTAAAGTAAACTTTACCAGATATTATATTTTCTGTTTTAGGCAGATTTTTAGAAAGTTACAAGTCAGGATTATATCATCCTGATCTTCTATACAGCATTTCTTTTATATTTTTACACAGTAGGTTTTAAACTGAGCTCACAATGGGCTGGAGGTTCTAAAAAGATGTCTCAGAGGTATAAGCATATGGATGAAAAGTGGAGACAAAAACATAGCCAGGAAACCCAGTAATTCTCTGCTTTAGATATGGGGCTTCCACAATGATTTCTTTTGAAACTGCTGCTGCTGCTGCTGCTGCTGCTGCTTAAAAAAACAAAAAGTCCCTGAAACCACTGCTAGCTTTATGTCCATGGCTTTCCACAATGACTTATACAAGAGTCCACCAGATAGATAATCAGTGAAAAATAAAAATATTATTCACGGCATCCTTCAAACAAAAACACCACTATAACAGCTTCTCTCAAACTCCAGAGTTGGAAAAACAAATGTCAGTTTCCTGATGAACTGACAGATTTTCTACCAGGAAGTGAGAACTGTGTAACTGAAATCTTATACTTAAATTTTCTATATAAATGCTTTAGCATTGATGATAGTGAGATTTTCTTGATGTGAGTTTTCCATATTTCCTTATACATATATTTATATTATTTTTATCTTCATTTATTTTCTCATGAAGCATACTATTTATATGTAGCATAAAAAATATGTATATATATTTGTTTGTTTGTTTTTGAGAAAGGGTCTCCCTCTGTTGCCCAAGCTGAAATGAAGAGGAGTGATCATGGCTCACTGAAGCCTCGACCTCTCAGGGCTCAGGTTGTTCTCCCACCTCAGCCACCTAAGTATCTGGGACTACAGGTGCACACCACCATGCCTGACTAATTTTTTGTATTTTTTGTAGAGACAAGATTTTGCCATGTTGCCCAGGCTGGTCTCAAACTCCTGAGCTCAAGCAATATGCTTGTCTTGGCCTCTAAAGTGCTGGGATTATAAGCCTGAGCCACAGTGCCTGGCCGAAGCATACTGTTTTTATAAAACATTATTTCTTACTCTTTTTATAAAACATTATTCCATACCATCTTCCACCTGAAAGATGGTATGTATAAATAAAATACAAATCACAATACTATTTAGGTAAATATAATCTCTAGCAAAATGGGTGCAATCCAGAGCTCCAGAGTCATATACACCTGATTCTATCCTGTCAATTTAGGTGCTATATGACCTAGTGAAAAATTACTGAACTTTCTCAAAACACAATTTTACTCCACCAACTGGAATAATAATTTCAATTACACAGGGTTGTTATGAAAATTAAAGGTGATTATGTGGGAATAGTCTCCATAGCAGTTATCATTTTAACCCTCCCAAATTATACTATTTCAGTGGTGATTCTCAGTTCAGAAGAGAATTTTTTTTTCTAGTTAAACTTTACTTTTTATAGGGATCTCTATTCCCACCAAAGATCAGAAATGTACAGACAAGCAAAAACACAATTCCATCTCAGTGTGACAGGTAACACCTAGAATAAAAATGGTCACACACTCCTGGAAAAATCTTGTACAGACCTAGGCATAAATATCAGACTATCCAGTGAAAAAAAGAGGTGAGTGTTTCTGACTGAGCTCATAGGATCCTACTGCACTAAAAGCAGTTCTTCACCACAGAAGCTTGGAGTGCAGGCAAGGGGAACTGGCAGAAGAGGTGGGCCAGAAGCAAAATACTGAGAACTTTTTACTCAGGCTCAGGGAGTTAGATTTTTATCCTGAGGACACTGGAGGACAAGGAAAATTTAATTCAAAGAATTATTATAGATTAGGAGAATCCAATATTAACTCTGTGATATTTTGGATATATTTGGTACTATTTTAAAGTAAATGAAAATACGTGTTTTTTTTTTTTCTGGAGAAATAGTTAATTAAAAACACTAACCAGATGCCAACCAAACTGTACTTAAAAAGCCTTTATCACACATTTTAAACTTTCTTACATATACATCTCTTATAATACTATTCTAGTCAGACCATTACTAACATCAATTGTTTTGCTATTTTCCCTGCAATATTAAGAATTCTAACCAGCTTGTAAATCTAAAGTACTTCATAAAGTAAGTGACAGTCAAAATAATCCAGGAAATGTAGCACAAATGAAAGAGTAAATCCTTCCGCTCCCATGAAATTTAAACCATTTAGAAATACATGTTTTATATCAATTGTTTTTCTGGAGGTAAAATTAAAATATGCTAAGCAAAAAAAAATTATGTTGGCTATTAGTAGCTCAAGTTATAGGAATTCGGAAAATTTATCATAAGAAAACAGGGGTCTTGGGAAAGCTGTGGTTGATTAAATTACAAAGATATAGTGACCACAGAATATCTACTAATTGTTTTCTAGCAGCTTGCTAATCTCAGTAGAACTTTCTTCTCATTGATTCTTTCGGTAAGTCAAAAATACAGTATTCTACTAACAAATTTCTCGGAATTAATTTGCTTTGGTTGGCAAATCATACAATCTTTCAGTTGGTAACTTTTCAGTTTTGGAAAGACTATAGTACCAGAGATTCTGAACTCTATTAGTTATGAATTTGTGAAAAGAGTTATGGTGGCTTCAGCTATGTTGGCTTCAGCAACAATATAGTCATCAGGTAAGACTAGGTGTACTTAACAGCAGTGACTTTAAAAAAACAAGTTACTTAATAATACTTGTTCACTAAACATAAATGTATAAATTATAACATACTTTACTGAGACGCTCCATATGGAATAGCAAGCATTGGAGTTGGCTCTCAATGAGTTTACAGACAGGCAGGCTTCTTTATATTGATACATTTGGTATATGCAAAAAAAAAAGAGAGAGATTTTGCTGCCAGTTTTTTTGGAACTAACTTGCTTTATTTGACAAATTATACTATTTCAGTGGTGATTCTCAGTTCAGAAGAGAATTTTTTTTCTGGTTTACCTTTACTTTTTACAGAGATCTCTATTCCCATCAAAGATCAGAAATGTACAGACAAGCAAAAACACAATTCCATCTCAGTGTGACAGGCAACACCTAGAATAAAAATGGGCATACACTCCTGGGAAAATCCTGTACAGACCTAGGCATAAATATCAAACTATCCAGTGAAAAAAAGAGATGAGTGTTTCTGAGTGAGCTCATAGGATCCTACTGCACTAAGAGCAGTTCTTCACCACAGAAGCTTGGAATGCAGGGAAGGGGAACTGGCAGGAGAGGTGGGCCAGAAGCAAAATACTGAGAACTTTGTACTCAAACTCAGGGAGTTAGATTTTTATCCTGAGGGCACTGGAAGACCACTGAAAGGTTTTACTCAGGGTATAAAAAAGGGCTGCTTGAGCTATTGAACTGAAGTCAAGTGTTTTTCTCCTGGCATTTCTATTTGCAATGAATATTAGACAGTATTCACTCACTAATGTAGAAAAGTAGACCTTGCTCAGTATTGAAGTGCCAACCCACACTGTTTTAACACATGTAATACTTAACATATATATTACTTACTATATGCTAGAACTTTTATGAAGCAATTTTTTTTTTGAGACAGAGTCTTGCTCTGTTGCCAGGCTGGAGTGCAATGCCATTATCTTGGCTCACTGCAACCTCTGCCTCACAGATTCAAGCAATTCTCCTGCCTCAGCCTCCCAAGTAGCTGGGACTACATGCATGCGCCACCGCGCCCAACTAAGATGAGGTTTCACCATGTTGGCCAGGATGGTCTCAATCTCTCCACCTCATGATCCGCCCGCCTCAGCCTCCCAAAGTGCTGGGATTACAGGCATAAGCCATGGTGCCCGGCCTATGAAGTACATTGTTAATGAGAATTCAATCTTCAATTCTAAACCATATTGTCATAACCATCCTATTTCACAGACAAGAAAACATAGGCACAGAGAGGTTTACTAGCTTGCCCAAGTCACACAGCTCTAAGTAGTTGAGCCAGGTTCCTGAGCCTATGATTTTACCATTTTGATATACCTTAGCTAAAATTTTGCACTGGTTCTGCAGTAATAAGACATTGGCTTTGATACTAGTTCTAATTTTTTAATAAATCAAACTCCCTTCTTTCAGTTCCCTTATTTATAACATTTAGTTCCTCTAATCTATCCTGCAGGCTCTTTTATGTGATTCATGTGGAATAGTATTTTTTCATAATATAAGCAACATAATGTTGATTATAAAGTATTTAATATAACCCTGTACATAAAGGAGGAAAAAAGCACCCAAAGGGTTGGCTTGGACAGGAGATGAAAGGTGAGTATTCCAGGAAACCCTTCAGTCTTCTCTCTTGTTATAAACAGTAGTGCTGCCTAAAATAACAGAATTCATCATGAGTTAGAATAAAACTATTTTTAACAAAGCAAGAGGTAGTGATCATACTACCGAGCAATAGATAGCACTTCTTTAAAAACTTCTTAATATAATAATAATTTTGGGTATATTTCTTAATATAATAATAATCTGGGGTATGCAAGGCTAGATCTAGAGTGTCTGATCTGGGCTAGAGACTGGGAACTGGATTGCTTATATACTACAGTAACAGAAAAAAAAACAGAAAAGGTAAAGCGTACATGCCATGAAATGGTAACAGGAAAATATGCAGGAACAGATCTTCCCCTGTGCTAGTGGGGATCTGGACAATGAAGAGAGAAGACTAATAGGAGGCAAATCAGTGTGTAAGAGTATGATGACTAGCAGCTGATCAAGGGTTTAATGACAGGGGAAAAAATCAGAGCTATGAGTAAGTGTGGGAGGAAATATCTCCGAGACTTCACATACATTTTTAAGACTTGTTGTGAAGAAAATAAATTACTACATATGTAAACCACTTAGAACAATTCCCCACACACAGTAAGTCAATAATATATGTTAGTTATTATTACTTTATACAGGTGTGTGCATTCATGAGCCTGCAAACACATGCATACATTTTAAAAGCAGAGCTAAGTATAACATATTCCAAACTTTCTTTTACCTGTTTATGCTCACCAAAGTAAAAATGATAAGCCTTTATGAAATTACATCAATATCTTTTGAAAAGATAAAAATCCAATTATATTTTCAGGTAATATTTTTTACTCTGCATATAATTGAACAGATAAGAAATCTATATATTTCACACTAAAAGTGGAGGTGTTGACTTATAATATTAGTAATTTCTAAGAATTTAATTCTTCCAACTATCTACTTTCAGCAGCATCTTTCATGTCCTTTTAATGACTTTCTATACGGACTATA
The DNA here is from genome assembly GCA_963573385.1 of Cacajao melanocephalus. Lineage (NCBI taxonomy): Eukaryota > Metazoa > Chordata > Mammalia > Primates > Pitheciidae > Cacajao > Cacajao melanocephalus. Next base: position 104,911 of record CAUYLG010022956.1, read on the forward strand.
TATATACCACATTTTATACATATGTGCGTGTGTGTATTTAAAAGTGAAACTGATGACATATTATTATAGGACTAAACATTCAAAATACTTGAAGATACTTCTTGATACGTTTTGCGGCAAAAAAAAAAATCTGCCCTCTGCCAGTCTACATGAGGGTAAATGAGGTAAAATGCAACATTTACAACCCATAACACTTGTACCGATCGTTTTCCATTTATTTCCTAATCAAATTCCAATATTCAATATTAAATAATGAGAAAAAACAGCAGAAAATCAAGACAATGTCAGGTGGTTGATTTTTACCTTGGATAGTTCTGTGGAAAATGTGCATATCAATTCCTTTCCTCAGATCGTTTTCCCAGCCCACCTTCCCTTTAACCATACAATGTAAGGAAGAAGACCATCTGTGAGTGTGAAATCATACTTCAAATACTCTATATGTGGTAATGGGAGAAAGGGAGGAAGACAGGGACTAACATGTTTGTGTACCCACTTGGCTTTAGGAAATTTAGTAGGTACATTATTATTTTATTTTCACAGCAACCTTATGGGTGTGCCTTTACATCTTCATTTTAACTATGTGGAATCTGAGGTAGATGGTTCAAGACCATACCACTGTATAAGACCATGGTTGAGCTGGGTTCATGGTCTCTACATCTCCCCATTCTGAACTATCCCACAAGAGGTATGATTATCATAAAGTTAATTAAAATTAAGCTATAGGACCCTCAAGGACATGGGCCACTTCCACACCACTTGAGGCATGAGCAAAGTATTCATAAAAATCCATGTTTCTGTTAAACTTGCAAAAGTAAAATATTTTTCTACTCCTTTTCTTAATGGAATTCCATTAAATAACATAATCTTTTATTTTTATCCTTACCCAGCAAACAAAGAGTAACACACAGAGACCATGGAGGACTTTTAATCAGTTATATTCCCAGGCTTCCTCTGCTCCTATATTTGTGTAGTGCTCTAATAATTAGAAAATGGTTTCATTTCATTTGTTTTCCATAGCAATTACATGAAGTAGGCAGTACCATTATTGCCCTAATACAGATAATTGAACTGAAGTTTAAAATAAATAAATAAGGAGCAAATAATTTAGAGTTAGTTAAGTGTTAGAGACTAGCCAAACAAAAAATAAAATCATGTTTGTTTTTGAATTTAAAACAGATTTTTAAAACTGTTTTTGTTTGCTTTTTTTGTTGTTGGTTTTTCTGTACTTCAACTGCAACTAATTCTTTCCCTACTTTGTTTCACAAGTTTAAATCAGAAACAATGACTCAAATCTGTATGTTTAAGATAGTTTTGTTGTGGTTATTGCTGCCTCTCTTCCTTCTAGAGAAATCAAATATCATGCTTCGAAACTAGGCGTGGTTAAAATCCTTCAGACACGGAAGTTTTCCTTCTTTCTATCTTCTACCTCAGAAGTCCCCCCTCTTCAGAGACTCAGTAGGGCATTACTACACTGCCTGGAGTGAAACTCTTAAAGTGAGATGACAGTGCATTGTCATCTTCCACAAGACTGGGCAGTCAGCCTCACCTTTCCTGCTAAGACACATGGTGAAAGCACTGGGTGAAAGCTAGAGCTTGGCTCTCCCAGCAAGCTCTTGCTGTGGACTGCTGGGCCGAACAGGTGCCAGCCATATCTGCCTACTGAATTTGCCTTTCCATAGAAAAGACTTTAACAAGCATCCTGGAAAGGGAAGGAGCTGTCAGTGCAAAGTAAATAAGTTAGCTATCTTATAAGTAAGGCAAAACTGACAGAGATGTCTTAAACACTTCTGATGTATGAATTAAGTGAAAAAAAATGTATAACTGGGTTTGACACAATCTATTCTGTAGGCATTGAGTCCCACAGTTTCTTTGCAAGAAGACTCTATATTATCTTCTTAACAAATGCACAATCTGAAATCTTGATTTCCTTGAGGGTGTTAGAACATAACAGGCATGAGATCTTACCCTCCTAAAGCATTTTGACTTTGTGGGGGATAAAAGGAGGAAGGAAGAGAAAGAGGAAGGGAGGAAGAGAGGAAGACAGACATGACAAATGAAAGTAAGAGTGTAAAATTATTGTAAGAGAAAAAAGACATTACCCATCTCTGAGTAAAAGAACAGACTGTATTTTCTCTAGCTCTTCCAATACTTAGCCTGAAATATGTTTCCAAGTAGGAACATTTTCTCACAAAGCATATGCAAAATATTTCAATCCTCAGGTTTTGGCTCTTTATTTTTATTTTTTATTTTTTTTATTTTTTACCAGAATCATTTACTTAACAGAGTTGTGGGGCTAGTTTATTTAGAACTGAAGACAAGCTTGATGAATGCAGAAGATGGCCTGGGCAATAGTCCAGCAACTAAAACATAATTAGAATTATCCCAGACGTTTTAATCCCAATTATTTAATCTGTGGGGTGTCCAACACAACAAGTGTTTGGCATAACTCAACAAAACAGATCTTACAGAGAAACAGAAGGAAAAAAAATGTATAAAATAAAATGAACTTGGGGTTCTTCTTTTGTCATTAGGCTGGGGTTTTTATCTTTAGGGTCATAATAAAACAAATGTAAAATTAGAATGTGTGAGGGTGTGAGAGTATGTATGTGGGTAGGGACGATATTCTTAAAAATAAGACTGAAACCAATACTCAAAACTGTTATTAATACCAAGTTTGTGGTGATACCACATCGACATCCCTCTCCCTACCCTTTATTCCAACCTTCCCATAACTTTTCCACACAGTCAAAACACATCCATGGGCACATACACCAAAAAGCCAGGCAAGTTATTGCACTCTGCTTAATAAAAACACAACGATTAAAGACACGAACACTTTGTCATTGAGAGACACAGAGAAAAAACGGCATGCCCTAGGTTCTACTTTTGTTCAACAAAGTTTTGTTATACTCTCCTATAGTATAAGTAATAATGTAAGTGATATTAACAAAGTAACATATAAGCTGATCAGAGACTAAAGACTGCAAACCCTACAGGAAAAGAAGAGCTATAGAAGAGTTTAATTATGAATAAAACCTAGTAGAACTTTTTAAACTGGGTTACCATTAAATGGCACCCTAAAGGCAAAACACACACACTTTTTTTTAAGGGTTTTTCAGGCAATTTTTAAATAGAGAAATGACTGCTTATGGTTTTAGTTTCTTTAAATCACTATAAATTTAAAATCATTTCAAAAGTTATACTAACATTAAAGTGACAGTTAATAAATGTCATCATACTAAACGATAGAGTTTTTAAGAACTCCAACTGGGGCACCTACTAAATTACAGTTTTATTTTATGACTTTCTAACACCTGGGATTCTCATTAGGGATGCTGGATGAAAATTTGAGCTTTTAGGAAAAAAAAAAAGAACAAGAACAAGAACAAGACCTTCAATTACCACAAATTTCACCAGACATAATTCAAATTCTTATGTGTTTTATAGCACTTTTTCTTTCTAATTATTTTTCTTTGCACTAAAAGATTATGTTAGATAACAATTGTTTAAGATGGTAATAAAATAGTTTAAATGGGAACTTTAAAATCCCATTCTTGAAATTCATTGATCAGAATTATATTTTTAACCACTTAATTAAATATTTATTATTGTTATGATAATAGGAATTTTTAAATTAGAACTATATCTTTCTTTTATGTGATAAGAATAATTGCGATGAATAAATCCTCTATATGGGAATTCTATAGGGTCAAAAGAAAAATGAGAATTCCAATAAAGTTTCAATATTCATGAATACCTGCACCACTATTTATTTGGATCTTCATGTGGAAATGCCTATTTCACACTACAATTTATATGACATCAGATTCTATTTTTGTGAAAACTTCTTCATTACAAGACATTTTGCATATGTTAATAAATGGATTGTCAAAAATAAACTGTTGTTCAAAATTTATATTTAAAATTGCTACAGCGCTTCCATTTTTGCCTTGCTCAAACACTTTAAAATCTATCTCATTAACTGAATACAAACAAATGTCTGGAAAATGAGAAACTAAAAGTAATATTAAATAAAGAAAACTGTCCTAAGAATTCCTGCTAATTGTTTCGGAACTTCAAAACCAAATACTTAAAAATAGATCGTTCATATTTTGAAATAAACATTTTCAATGGAACCAATTATTCAGACTATATTTTTCAACATCTAATAATTGTCAGTTTTCTAACTGCTATATAGTGCCTTCAAAAATTGTTAATACATCAGAAAATCTATTGTTTTTTATGTATTCCTATCTCTAATGTATCTCACTCAATAAACATTTTGTTGATTAAAGATAGGTACTAATAATTTTTTCTAAAAGATATGAACCATTTCAATCTGTGTTTACAAAACCTTCAGAAGTCATTTTGCTTTTTGTCTACCTTTATATACACCCATAGAAATGTTGGTGCCAATTACACTAATATAGAACATATGATACACTTTTTAAAATCAGTTAACGATTCCATTAGGTGTATATGTATACAACAGACTAAAATAACTTCTTTGAAGAAACACTTATCTACCCTATGGATTACATAAATTTTGATAAAATAACTAAATACATATTTACTCAGAAGGGCACAGCAGTGGGAGCCATTCACCTCCTGAAATATATTCCCTAGAGAGATTATAACAGTAAGAATCATTCTGAGTTTATAAGTAACACTTTACATTTTTAGCTCTGATATTGCTTTTATAATCACAATGCACTTTTTCTGAAAAGAAAATTAAAAGGCAAATACTACAATCAATTTTTAATGATTAATAAGCAAGGCATGAAATTCAAACCTCAATTAATTCTGATGCTTTATTAAAACCATTGTGAAATATTTTAAGATTGCTTTAAATGATGTCATAATCTTTAAATAATTAGATACTCCTGCTAACTTAAATTGGAACTATTCATTAGTAAACTAGAAGATATTAAATATCTGCTAATTTAAATTGAAAAAAATAATGTCTAAGGAGTTATCAATAATTTGTTCAGCAATTATTTCTTTGAAATATGAACAGTATATTTTTCTTTTGAAAAAGAACATTAAATTTGACTCATAAAAGGGAGAATAGCTATAGTTAGCTAATATAATTACACACATTACATTCTATTTTTGCAGTCAAAGGTAGAAAGGTTTCTACCAAATGAAACTAATTGCCCTTCAAGCAAATACATTTAAAAAAGCACTCCAGACAACGGAGATTCAAGTGGTAGAGTCAATCAGCAAAAGTGTGGTAGAAATAACTAAAGCATAGTTATTTTCTCAACAGGACCAATCACTGCTGAATAAAATATTTAATTAAAAATTTGGAAATGTTTGCTATAAATAGCTATATCATTTCATTCTGATTTTGCATATAAATATACAAAAACACATACTCTAACTGGTCACATTTTATAGAGCACAATAATATAAACATGTTATAGTAAATAATGTTTTTCTAGGTGAAAAAAAGTGAACCTTTTTTTCCTTATCAACTATATCTTATGTGGATTGGAATAAACAGTATTTCCAGATGACAATATTACAACAATAATATTTCAAATCAAAGCTAAATCTCTGTTGTAAATGCAGAAATTGTTCACTGTCCTCTCTGTCTTAAATGAGGAAATGAAATCCTCTTACCTGTCACCCTGACACCCAAGAAGATCTTTGTCTACCTCAAAAGAGCTTAAAATGTCAAGACTTAGGTCTCCTTTTCATGGTTTATTAAGCAAAAAGCCAAAACTATTCATGCTCCCTTGTAGTTTCAACAATCTATGATTCAAATGGGGTAATAGCTCTCTTTTCTTGTTCAGTAATGTCCTGGTGAGGAAATGATTTTACTGTCCTTTTTCTGTGGGGTCCTGCAGATTTATCTAAAAGGAAATGAATTACAACAGGATGACAAGGCCACATAATAAAGCCATTTAGTTTTACAAATCTATTATGTCCTCCAATCTATTTTATGGGCCTGGTTCTATTATAAGTCAAGAAAAACCCTAAAACAAACTCTTTTTTCCCTTTTTTATCTTTCCAAGGAAACCATTTACAATTCTATGATTGTTTTTGAAGCAGTTTAGTCTTTTCTTCCCCTCTTATGTGTTTCTATCCCACTTTCTCAAACATACAAAACATTCAGAGACAAGAAACTGGACTTTGCTGACAACTGTCAGAAGCACTTTACTGGGACATTACTGACTGTAGCTTCAATGAATTAAGCTTGATTCACTGCGGGTGAATCATTTTCAATGCAGAGCTGTTCAGCAGTAATTGGCCAAGAATCCCTGCTGTGAAAAGCACTTGTCAAATAATGCTTGTTTACAAATATATCTCCAGACAGCAAAAAGTGGCAGTTACTGAATAAGTTCAGGGCCATCTCCAAAATTCATAACAGTGGACATGGACCCTTTACTTACTAAATGTATTTTAACTTTCACTTTTAGATACACTTGCTAATATTTGTCCTGCTTGATCAGAGAGAAGTCTGTTCCTAAATATACCTCTGAAATCTTTTATAATAAAAAAGTTTTGAATATTATATTGTAGGTCAAAGATTTCTTCCACATGTAGTTTATGACTAATATAATAAAACTACTAAGGATATATTTATCTTATAAAGTGCTTAGAATTCAGACTAAAGGGTAAATTTTCCTCTTATTGTCCTCTATCCAATATAGACTAACATGCCAAATAAATGCATTTCATATCAGTCCAAAATTTCAGATATATGTTTGGCTTCTTCTGTTCAATTCTGCTTGTTTATATCTAATAAAGTTAAATTTAAGAAATGACTAGAATACCAACTATGAATGTACACTCACATTTATTCTGTATGTCTTAAAACATGCTTTTTTAAAATAATACACACACACACACACATACACACACACTCTTTGGGAAATCACTAAGCATCTATAGGTTGCAGAAGGCAAATTATATGAGAACAAATGATTAATGAGTTCAGCATATCCATCAAGTCTTTCTGTCCTCTGACCTTACAAAGTCCCTCCAGAAGCAAACAAGCCAACTGGGAAACTCTAATCTGAATCTTTAAAAATCCCAAACATTTTATAAATATTTTAACATAAATATTTTAATATACTCTGCTGCTCAATTTATAGCAATAGCATGGAGAAACAAAAGGAAGTGAAGAATACAAATTTCACAGAGCAGAAATAAAGGTCTGGAATACTAAGTGGAAAGATTGAAAACTGTGCTCAGCTGAGATAAGATGAATTAGATAATGACAGATATTTACACAATTTTATTTCCAATTAAGTATAATAGTGACATATTACAAAATGTGCCCCCAAACAGCAGGCTTTTTTCAGAGCACCAGGTGGTAAGGAACATCTCATATTTGATTAGATCTCCAAGCCCCATCTCACTGTAGTCTAAGTTTTGCAGTGTGACGGACTAGATGAGGTAAGACAATACAATTTGTGGGTGTTAAATCTGTAACAACAGCCAGGCTACGTTCCACAAGATTCTAGCTCTGCTTTCAACACCTTAGGAGACCGGCGCTGTTTCCCCTTCCTTCCATTTCCTTCTGCCTCTTCCTCCCTGCACAGTCTCGGCTCTTGTTCCTATTCAGTTTACTCTCCCTGAGAATTCAATTCAATTTTCTAACCAAAGCGACTCCTTTTCATCTCCACCTAAGTTCTCTTCTTCCATCACACCTGGAGAAAGGACTTGAAATCTAACGGAAACACGAACGGATGAATATCACCGTTAAACCTCTTTAAATTCAAACCAAGATGCCCCTTTCGGTGGAATAAGACAGTTAATAAAATAACCTTCTCTAACCCTGTTATAATCCTCCAGACGTCTAACAGAATGAATTTAGCATAAGGTGTTCACAGAAGGTCTAGGAGTTCCAAAAACACTTTTTCAACTCTATCAGAAAGGGAAAATGCCCGATTGTTCGGCTTAGGCATGACAGATCACCTATATATGTATAAATATAAATGTAGGTAAATACACATATGCCTTTAATCAGAATTTTAAAAAAATAAACTTAGAGGTTAAAGAGAGAGAAAGTTCATGGGATGGGGGTGAGGGATCCTCCATCTGCCCTGCTTTCACGCCGTTCCTTTAGACCTGGCTTTGCTGGGACACCAGCTCGGCGCCTTCTCCCAGAGACTGAACCCATGCAAGTCACGAGGACACACACGACTCCACCACTGCTGCTTCATCTTTCCGGTCTAGCGTCCCATGCCCAGGAGTGAAAGGAATTTCTATAAGGTTCTGAGCGTCACGCGTCGCATCCACAACCCCAAACCGAAACCCCAACCTTCTAGCCAAAGTGGGTAGGCTTTTCCATATTTTCATGGTGGAGCTGACAGTTCCTAACAACCCTGATCTGGATCCGAGATGCTGCTCCCGCCCCTCCGGGAGAAATGCGCCCTTGGGCTGAGACCTGAGCGCCGTACGGGTATGGGAGAGGAGCGAGCTGGGCTGGAAGGAACCCATGGGCAGAGGGTTCAAGTCCAAGAGGTGGGCGGGCAGAGGGGCTGAGCACTGCTCCAGGAGCACGGAGAGCGACACAGGTGTTGCTCCTGTGCCCGCCCTACTCTCCCAGAGAAAGGCAGGGACAGTATTCTGGGTCCAGAGAACAGGATTGGAGGTAGGGAGGGGGGCTGGGTACTCCCGGATCCCGTGCAGTGCTGGCCAAAGCAGGTCATTTCCCTCCCTAAGACATGCCCAAGTGGGTTCTAGCAGCAACTTCCTAGCAGCGACACGACACTCCCCCTCACCCCTCCTCCCGCGGCATCCCACCTCCTCGCCTTCTTCCACCTTGGCTTGAGTGTGACAATTAACTCCCCCAAGAAGAAGGGCACCCAACAGTGTGGGGCGCCTTCTGTCCTTCGCTATACCCCTCCCACGAGAAATAAAAGCTCCTGCCACCCACCCCAGAATAGCAGCTGGTGATGCCCTAAATAACAGCTCCCAGCAGGCACTTTTCCCAAAAATAAAAGCATTCAGCCACCCCCACAACGTTTTCCCATCACTGGCCTCAAATAACGGTTTCTAAAAGCCCCACTGCTCCCGAGAGCCTTGTTGCTGAGCTTTAAACAGTTCCCACTCCCTCAAGCCCGTTATGTCACTTCCCCACGCGCCTTAAGTGAGCCCCAGCCGCACCCATCCCCCTGGCGCGGACCTCGGACCTCCTTTTCTCCAAGGTTTTCCACCTTCCCAGCCCCCTAACCAGTCTCTGTCCACATGCTTGTTCCTTGCCCAGCACTCCGCAGCTAAAGTCAAACAATGCAACCAAAAACCGCAGAGGGAAGCGAAAGGCCAGTGGACGGGGACAACAAATACTCATTTGAGATGAGAGTGCGATTTAGTCCGCAGCAGCGGCGTCCAGCGCTCCGGGACCCGCACTCCCCAGGCCCCGCCTAGCCCCTCCGCCCCAGGTCGCCGCGGTCCCCACCCCCATCTCCCTACCTTCGTTGCTGGGGCTGGCCAGGAGGGTCCGGAGTGCGGCGCACAGAAGAAGGCACGTCCAGAGGGGAGCCCGGCGAGGTGCAGGGTAGCAGCCGGCCAGGGAAGCTGGGGTGCTTGGGGTGTCGCCGCCGCCGCCCGGGGGCCGCCGGCGTCCCGCACCCCGGGGCCCCGAGCCCCGCATCTTCTCCGAGCCTCCTCAGCTGCGGCTGTCCCGCGCGGCTCAGTCCACCGCTTCGGCCTCGCGGAGCGGCCGAGGGAGACTCGGGAGTCCTCTGGTCCCCCCGTGGGGAGCTACGCCTTCTGGCACGCGGCTCCTCCAAATGCGGGAACCAAGGATCCGCTGAGCCAGCTGAAGTTTGCTTCTGGCTCCTCTCGCCTTCCCCTTTGGTGGGGTTAAATGAATTAGTTCTGGTTGCTAGCACAGTTCTGGACTCGGATCAAGGGGTGTCGAGAGGGTCCCGCGTCCTGTTCCTCTGCCTTTTAAAAAGACTTTTTAAGGATTGAGAATTTTTAGATGCCTCTAGGGGAAAGGTGAAGCTTCTTTGCAGTCTTCAGTGTTGAAATGGACGAAGGTAAGAAAGACAAATCATTTTATGACGAAATCCCCAATTTAAGAAAAAAAGAAGGAAAAAAGCAGGATGGCTAAGGATAAAGAACGAGGAGTTGAGAAAATGTGGGGAGTGAAAAACAGGGGAGCAGCGAGCAAAGGCAAAGATCCAGAGTTCAAAGAGGCTGGCAGAAGGAAATCGCTGCGGGCTGAGCGCCGACGCGGGGAGGGACTGACGGCGGCCGGCGGGCCGGAGCGCGGAGCCGGGCTGCGGCGGCCCGGGAGCTGCTGCGGTTCCCGCTGCTCGGGGAGGAGGCGGTGTGTGAGCGGCTGCGAAGGCGAGGTGGAAACTGCACCGCCAAGGCGCGCTCCTGCTGTGTCTGGAGCTCCGGCGTCTCCTCTGCCTCCCCGCTCAGCGCCTCCCACCCTCCTTCCCTCCTCCTCTTCCCAGCTCCCCCGCCCTCCGCTGCTCGCAGCCTCGCCAGTGAGAATCTACTGTAAGTGTGAGTTGCTTCGGCGAAGTCACACACCCACGAAGGGAAGTAATCTGGAGGCTGCCGTGGTGAGTGTTGCCTAGCGGTCTCCGGGAAAGGCGCGTCTTCCTCCCGGGATAATTAGGGCGAGGAATCCTCCTGACGACGCTGGCGAGGACTGGTGCTCCCGGGAGGCGGAAGCGAGATCAGCCCCAGCTCAGCTGGCGGCCCTTAGAGATGCGGGTCCCTCCGTTTGGCATTCTTCCTGCTGCCCCTCACAGGCTTGTGGCATCAACAACCTTGTCGTCACATCGCCGCGCATTCGCAGGCTCTGCTGGTCCGTGGCTAGTTTCTTGAACACCCATGCCGCTTACCGCTGCTGACCCTTTCTGTTCTTCCCAGACTTTGATGGCTGGAATGGGATAATTACTCGATGTTTTCTTCAGAAGTAAATTGTTGTGTAAATAGAGAGGCGGTAGCTCTGTTGGAGATTTCAAGGAGTCAAAGAATTTCACTGTTGAGATTTGTAGTGTGCCAGGTACTTTCAGAGGTGGTAATTTAATTTATTTCATTGATAGAATGTTTCAGTACTTTAGAAATTATACGTTATGCAGATACATGTAATTCATTCCAGTGAAATTAGCATCGGTCAAATAAATTCAGGGTTTTACAAATTTAATTATTTTAATTGATTGTGCCCTATTGCATTGAGAGATTTACAGTGAGGAAAAGCCAGTTAAGATAATTAACTTTCTGTGCTTCACCTCTATTAGGTCTTTTCTTGCTTTAGTGTATTCCCTCGATTTACTCATTCATTCTTTCAAAGAGATACACTTGAAGGACAATTTTACTGCACAGACATTAAAAAACAAAAGGCTGTAGAGAAAGCACCTACAAAAAGGTCTGATTTTAAAAGAAAGGTATCTCATTTAATCTCATGTATAGTAACCACCGTAAAGCTTGGGCTTCTGCTAACACCTAATAAAGGTGAGTCAACTCACCAGTTTTGACATTTGTAGAGCCTTGTTTATCTTCACAATAAATTCCTCACAATCTTTAGCTGATGACATTTGTTTTTTGTTTAAATATTTGCAATAAAGATGAAAGAATAAAGCAGCAGTGATGCAATTTTGTAAAGAGGTGAAACCTCATTTATGATTTCTTTTTTTCCTGAAATCTTTTGGCCCCAGAAGTCTGAAAGCAGGTTCTTTCTATTATAATGTGCTCCAAATGGATGAAGCAAATTTAGAGGAATAGCAGTGAATCAGTCTCTCAGTTTGGCAAAAAGCCTCACAGTGAGATGGAAAGTTAAAATTTACGTTTCTATTTGAGGACCATTCAAAATGTAAGCTCCCTTCCCCTCTATATTCCTAAATGAGTTACTTAAAAATATTTAAGCAGAATATCACTAAGATATCCAAAGCCCAGAAATATGTAATAAAACTAATATGAGTTTAGTTGTGCTTAGAGCTAGTTCCTTTACTTCTCCAGACCTCAGTATCTTCATCAGTAAAATGAGGAACTTGGAGAAGACAACCTTCAGGCTCCCTTCCCTTCCATATTGGTTGCATGTCTATGTGACTACCCTGGTCATCTACCATCTTCAATTATTTACGATTGATCACAAAATAACCACATTTTTTTAGCCTAGAATTTTTAAAGCCTTCTACCACAAATAGTTTAATTTTTCTTTTTTTAAATTTTATACTACAATGTTAAACTCAATTTTCTCCTAAATTACCTCATGCCTCTCTGATTTTTCTGCCTGTCATTCTGTTCTAAAGAAATCCCACCTCTGGAAATATTTACTCTCGACACCTCCCTCCCGCCTCCCAGCAACAGGCTCACACACACAGGTATTGCTGTCATCTAAATTGTACCCAGTGTTCTAGGAGAGCCAGGCACTCAAGTCTAATTTTTTTTCTTTTTGCAACAAAAAACGTGACATTGTTCTCCTTAAAGTAGTCATAGTTTTGTATAAATCAACCCAATGCCAATATTTTCTGAGTCAAAGCTAGAATAAAATTGTCTAACTGTATCTAAAGAGAAAAAAGATGGAATTTAAATCTGGTATGTCAAGGAAAACCTGGGATTGGGATACTGGTCAGTGTGGTCATAATTGTGTGATCTTCTCCCAACATTGCTAAGTTACATGATTGAGAATACAGAGTGCAAAATCCTTTGTTTTCTCCACCTTGAATTGCAGTCGACTTTCTCATAGTTGTTTAATAATATTGACTACATATCTCTGAAAAAATGAAAGCTGTAAAGCTCATTGAAGCTGTAAAGTTCATGAAGTTCTTTAGACAGAAATGAAAATCAATTTTTGATCTAAGGAGGGTTAATCAGAAAAGGTAATGATGGTGGTTTGATTTGGACTTAAATCTCAAAGGAGATGTACATTTGGCCATGTGTTGATGTCTTGGCATGTTAATACTTTTTTAGTGCAATTACACTGAACCATGGCATTGCATGAAAACTAGATTTGGTTTATTGTTTTCTTTAATATTTATTGCTTTGCACAACAAAAGGCCATGCCATCATTGTTTTCAGCGCCCTATGGTTTGCATTTCTCATTGTTTGGAATAGCTAGTATGACCTTAAAAGATAGAAGTAGTTAGTTAGTGTCTCCCAAGATCTCTGCTTTTATGTGACTTCAGTACAGAGTTTTCTTGAAGGAAGGATATTCAAAGTAACCTTGATAACGTTCCTTTAAAGTTTACTACCCTCATAAAAAACTTTTAATATTATACTTAAGTTCAGTGTATCAATAAGCCCAAATATATCTTCCCTGCTCTCAAAGATTTAAGAAAAGCAGTCTTTACAGAAAGACTTGCTAATTTTTCCTGAAGATTTGCTATGTGTAAAGCATTATGTGGTGTTTTTACCTTAACTATTTTATTTAATGCAGACACGTCAACTCTGATGTTGGTGAAAATTATTATCCCCATATTAATGATGAGAAAACTGAGGAAATGACATTAGGTGACCCAAGTAGTCTCATAGCTGGTAAGACATGGAAACTTTAACCGGTAGCTTGGAGTCTATTTGAGAAAAGTCCTATGTAACAGAAATAAAGAATAAATGTGACAACCAGGTTGGTCAGAAAAAGAGGACTACCCCAAAATTCTGCATGAGTGGGACCAATTAATACATGAAAATGTTTCAATTTCCAGGTTTGTTTGTCTAAAAGTGATTTTCAAAAGAGGCAGTATAGGTGACATAAACGAATAGGAGAAAACAAGAAAATAAGGATTGTAAGCAAGCATTATTTAAAGAAAAACATTGTTTCATGTACACAAAAATACGCACAAAATTTGTTTGTGTACAATGGAGACAATGGACCAAATCAAGAAAGTAAAGATTGAGATCTGTGGTCAGATAACATTAGCCCAGCACATGGCACACAGCCCTGTTAAACCACGGTAGAAAACATAATCCACAGCCTTCACTAAAACAATTTAAATGAAACTCCATAAACTGAAGAGGATTTTTCCTTTCATATTATATCATTGTACTAATTTTTAAAAAATCTGTTTTAAAGGTTTTGTCTCTTAGCTAGATTCTTTCTTTGGGGGAATTTGGTGAAAAATACAAGCAAAGCCAAATTTTAACGATGGTAGATTTCAGATGAGAAATTATCTGATACCCAAATGAAACTACAAGAAACCCTAAAGAAATTAATTTTTCAGATTCATAATTTGCTAAAGAGGATATATGTATGGTGATACTAATTATTTTGATCTCAAGGGTAAATATTGACTGAAATATATTTAAGCAATCAATAACTCTTGAAGTTTACAACAAAGATAATACTTTAATATATTCATAATTGTATATATTGCCTCTTAAGTTAATGAACATAAAAAGGCAAATATTTTGTTTAGTATTATTTCTTAAGCATTTATTTCCTGAAGTCCTAAAATCCCTTCGTTTTGCTAATGACACACATTTCTACCAATTAATGTGAGGTTAAATTATATTTAAATTTAACAAGATATCAAATGGGTATGTAATTTTAAAAAATAATGCATTAATAGCTTTTTAATAAATTAATGAGAATTTAAATATAGAAAGTATTTTATAACAATATGTGAAATGATAACTCATCATAAATTTGACTTCTTAAAGATGTTCATATCATAATCAGCACTCTTTCTCTCTTTTCTATCAATATTGAGAACAGAATAAGGCTGTCACACTGTTCATGATTATTAAAAGGAAGTTATGTAGCAAAGAAGAAAGAATCAGATGTTCAAATGAATTACGGTGAGCCAGAGTCATAGTGGTTGTTGATGGTGGTTTCTTCTTTAATCATTCTTTTATCAATGTGCTAGGATTGCAGATGTTGCAGCATAGCATGAGGCCAAGGCTGCTGGAGTTTACGATGAGCCAAATTGACTTGCCAGGAAGTTCTTTGGTTGTTGTTTCCATCCTGCATTTTGGACAACTGGCATCAGAAGAATATGCGAATGCTAGGATAATATGGACTTTTGGGGCTGAAAAAGTAAGAATTATATAGACAGGAGAACCAGAAAACTGAAGTGACTGTGAGAGTCAAAATTCTACCTATTCTAATCTATTTTCTGGACTCAAACTATTTGCAAATATGTGAAAAATATGCTATAATATTTTTCATATTCAAAGGACTGTTTATTAATCTCAGTTGATATACTGACTTGATATTGATAAGCAATCTACTCCTACAAGAACATATTTTATAAAATAATAGCTATAGTTTTCTGGAGAAAAACTGATCAGTGTTTTCAATTGCATAAATAACAAAGGGGTACATATGTAACTTCTCTTTTTTTTTTTTTTTGAGACAGAGTCTCCCTCTGTTGCCCTGGCTAGACTGCATAGAGTGCAGTGACTGGATCATAGCTCACCCCAGCCTTGAACACCTGGTCTGAAGTGATCGTATGTCAGCCTCCTAAGTAGCCAGGAATACAGCCTCCCAAGTAATTGGAAGTCCAGCCCATGATTTTGATACCACTGTTTATTGTCTGTTAAATAAGCTTCTAGCTAAAAGTTAGCAATGATAATCTCATGTACTCTGATGCACTGTTGGTGGGATGTAAAGCTGAAATGTCTTTATTAGCGTTATTTCAAAATAACATCAAGTGTTTTTAAAGTAGGCCTAGTTTCAGATCTAGCAATTGCATTTCTTATATTGTAAGTGAGGAAATTAAGATGGGCTGAAAGATTAAACACAGTGGTATTTGTAACTGATAAAAATCTGAAATGCTCTAATCTTTAATAAGAAATGGTTAATATATGATAGTATATTTATATAATAGAATACCATGGGATCATTTTTTCAAATATTTATTTATTTATTTATTCATTTATTGAGACAGACACTCTGTCACCAGGCTGGAGTACAGTAATTCAATCAGAGCTCACTGCAAACTTGAACTCCCGAGCTGGCACCACAGGCTTCCAGAGCCATGCCTGGCTTATTTTTTTTTAATTTTTTATAGATAGGTGTCTCATTTTGTCCAGGCAGGTCTTGAACTCCTGACCTCAAGCCATCCTCCCACCTCAGCCTCCCAAAATGCTGTAAGGCAAGCCACAATGCCCAGGAGTGAGATATATATATATATATATATGAGATAGCTCTAAATATCAAAGTATGAAAGTATAATAAAAAGCAAACTTCTTTGGTTTTTTTGAGAGACAGAGTCTCGCTCTGTCACCTAGACTGGAGGACAGTAGTGCAATCTCGGCTCACTGCAACCTCCACCACCTGGGTTCAAGAGATTCTCCTGCCTCAGCCTCATGAGTAGCTGGGATTACAGGTGTGTGCCACCATGCCCAGCTGATTTTTTGTATCTTTAGTAAAGACAGAGTTTCAAAATGTTGGCCAGGCTGGTTTAGAATTCATGACCTTGAGTTATCTACCTGCCTCGGCCTCCCAGAGTACTAGGGTTACAGGTGTGAGCCACCATGTCCGGCTAATAAAAGCAAACTTTTTTAGGTTTGAAAAGCTATATGCCATTATCAACATTTGTATATGACTGGCGTGATGAATTGAATTTATTTTTCTACTCATAGTTTTTGCATTTTCAATAATTAGCATTTAAAACATATAATAATAGAAAAACATGAGTAAAAAAAGGCAATCCTAAGCCAGGCATGGTGGCTCATGCCAATAATCATAGCACTTTGAGAGGCTGACGCAGGAGGATCACCTGAGGTCAGGAGTTCAAGACTAGCCTGGCCAACTTGATGAAACCCTGTCTCTAAAATACAAAAACTAGCTGAGTGTGGTGGTGAGACTCTGTCTCAAAAAAAAGAAAACCAAATCAAAGAGGAAAATGTATATGCAGTCATCAATACACACTAACACACACACACACGAGAGAGAGAGAGAAAAAAAAAAGAGAAGAAAAACATAATGATAAGGAGGAAGAGAGGGAGAGACAGTAGGCAGTACAAAGATGGTAATAATTATTAACTTTATATTACCAAAAATAGTAAAGTAAAAATTACTTTAATTATCCTCTTGCCCCTATTATAAAAAGAGTTAGGTACAATACTTGTTTGACTTAATCATTTTCTGTCATATCTGCAATTTTTCCATCTTGCAAAAATTCTAAGATGTATGATTTCTATTGTGTACCTCATGTTTCAGTGCATTTTCCCACTGAATTTTGCAGCACACTAACTTTATTGACTGTACTTCTGATTCTAGTTTATTTCTACACTGGTTTAACTCATAATTGTTAACATTCCTGTTCCTTTGCTATCATATGTGTAGGTTATGAATAGTTATTTTTCTTGAAATATGTTTAAAGAGGGAAAAACTATATCACAGAATTAGTAAAAAATGGAATTTAACTTCCTAAAGTTTTATGGTCTAAGATCGATGTGGTTTGTCTGTGTCTCCACCCGCAGCTCACCCTGAATTGTAATAATCCCCATGTGTAAAGGGCAGAGCCAGGTGGAGATAATTGAATTGTGGGGTGATTTTTTTTTTCACCATAATATACTCATGGTAGTGAATAAGTCTCACAAGGTCTGATAGTTGTATAAATGGGAGTTCCCCTGCACAGGATCTCTTGACTGCTGCCATGTAAGATGTGACTTTGTTCCTCATTTACCTTCAGCCATGATTGTGAGGCCTCCCCAGCCATGTGGAACTGTGAGTCAATTAAACCTCTGTCTTGAAAAATTACTAAGTTTTAGGTACGTTTTTATTAGCAACATAGAAACTGACTAATCCAGTAAATTGGTACCAGGAGTGGGATGCTCCTGTAAAGATACCCAAAAATGTGGAAGCACCTCTGGAACTGGGTAACAAGCAGAGGTCGGAACAATTTGGTGAGCTCAGAAGAAGACAGGAAGATGTGGGAAAGTTTATAACTTCCCAAAGACTTGTTCAATGGCTTTGAAAAAATTCTGATAGTGATATGGATAATAAAGTCCAAGCTGAGGTGGTCTCAAATGGAGAAGAGGAACTTGTTGGGAGCTGGAGCAAATGTGACTCTTGCTATATTTTAGCAAAGAGACTGGTGGCATTTTTGCCCCTGCCCTAGAGATTTGAGGAACTTTGAACTTGAGAGAGATGATTTAGAGCATCTGATGGAAGACATTCTAAGCTGGAAAGCATTCGAGAGGTAATTTGGGTACTGCTAAAAGCATTCAGTTTTATGTATTCACAAATATATGTTTTGGAATTGAAACTTATGTTTAAAGGTGATGCAGAACATAAAAGTTCAGAAAATTTGCAGCCTGATGATATGATAGAAAAGAAAAATTCATTATCTAGGAAAAATTCAAGCTGGCTACAGAAATTTACATAAGTATTGAAGAGTCATATGATAATCAACAAGACACTGGGGAAAATGTCTCCAGGGCATCTTGGAAGTCTTCTTGGCAGCCCCTCATATCACAAACTGGAAAACATAGGAGGAAAAAATGATTTTGTGTGCTAGGGGCATGGCCTTGCTGCTTTGTGCAGTCTCTGGAGTTGGTCCCTGCATCCTAGCCATGGCTAGAAGAGGCCAACCTTGAGCTCAGGTCATTGCTTCAGAGAGTGCAAGCCCCAACCATTGGCAGCTTACATGTAGTGTTGGGATCCAGGTGCACAGAGATCAAGAATTGAGGTTTGGGAACCTTTACCTAGGTTTCAAAGGATGTATGGAAATTCCTGGATGTCTAGGCAGAGGTTTGCTGCATGGGCAAAGCCCTCATGGAGAACCTCTGCTAGGGCAGTGCAGAAGGGAAATGTGGGGTATGAATCCCCACACAGAACACCTACTGGGGCACTGCCTAGTGGAACTATGAGAAGAGGGTCACAATCCTCCAAATCCCAGAATGGTAGATATATTGACAGCTTGCACCTTTTTCTTGGAAAAGCTGCAGACACTCAGTGCCAGCCTATTAAAGCAGCCAGTAGAGGTGCTGTATCCTGCAAAGCCACAGGGGTGGAGCTGCCAAAGACCATGGGAATCTACCTTTTGCATCAGTGTGACCTGGATATGAGACTTGGAGTCAAAGGATATTATTTTGGAGCTTTAAGATTTGACTGTCCCCACTGAATTTTGGACTTGCATGGAGCCTGATGCCCCTTCGTTCTGATCAATTTCTCCCATTTGGAATAGATATATTTACCAAATGCCTGTACCCCCATTGTATCTAGGAAGCAACTAACTTCCTATTCACTTTACAGGCTCACAGGTGAAAGGGAATTGCCTTGTCTCAGATGAGACTTTGGACTGTGGACTTTTGACTTAATGTTGAAATGAGTTAAAACTTTTGGGGACTGTTGGGAAGACATGATTGGCTTTGAAATGTGAGGATAAGATTTGGGAGGGGCCAAGGGTGGAACAATATGATGTGTCTGTGTTCCCACCCAAATCT
This sequence comes from Cacajao melanocephalus, assembly GCA_963573385.1. Lineage (NCBI taxonomy): Eukaryota > Metazoa > Chordata > Mammalia > Primates > Pitheciidae > Cacajao > Cacajao melanocephalus. The sequence goes on from CAUYLG010022956.1 coordinate 124,228, forward strand.
CACCTTGAATTGTAATAATCTCCACATGTCAACAGCAGGACCAGGTAGAGGTAATTGAATTACGGAGGCAGTTTCTCTTATATTGTTCCTGTAGTAGTGAATAAGTCTAGTGAGATCTGATGGTTTTATAAATGAGAGTTTCCCTGCAAAACTCTCTTGCCTTCCTGTTACCATGTATAACTGACTTTGCTCCTTATTTGCCTTCCACCATGATTGTGAGGCCTTCCCAGCCATGTGGAACTGTGAGCCAATTAAACCACTTTCCTTTATGAATTACCCAGTCTCAGGTATTTATTAGCAGCATGAAAACAGACTAACACAGTAAATATCATAAATATTTTTTTTCATCAAATGCTTTTCTGATATCCATATTCCTGGCTTTTTTTCTCTTTAAAAACCATTTTGTATCTTCCTTTTCCTCAAGCACCTAAACTTATCTTCTCAACCAAGAAGAATATTTCCCAAAGCACTGTCTTCATTTAAACCCTTCTCTGCCTGAGTACATCTCATGAGATATGATTTTATAAAGAGGAGTTCCCCTGCATAAGCTCACTCTGCTCTTTGCCTTCAACCATTCATGTATGACGTGACTTGCTCTTCCTTGCCTTCCATCATGATTTTGAGGCCTCCCCAGCCATGTGGAACTGTGAGTCCATTAAATGTCTTTTTCTTCCCAGTTTTAGGTGTGTTTTTATTAGCAGCATGAAAATAGACTAATACATTGCCCAGTCTCTCTCATGGAGGCTCTGCCCACAGATCCTCAACAATAATAATTTTAAAAATTCATAAGAAACTTTCCTTATTCATACTGACCAAAAATGGAACTGGCCTCTGAAATAACATTTTTTCCTTCATTCCCTCCTTGTTAAATTTATAAAACTATATAAATACACAGAAAACTATGTGGATAGTAGAAATACTTAATTTTTGTAAAGTGATAAAAGGACGTGAGGCAAATATAAAAATATAAGTGATAGTTTGAGTAAAACTGGTTGATTCCATCAAAGATACTATCTTTATGTTTGATAATGCAAATGTATTTAATCATCAGTACTGATGACCACTGAAGGGGAAGTACATGACTAAATAAAGTGCTTAAACATGAATCATAAATCACAAACCAAAGCCATAGTTTGAAATCCATCAATAGTTCTTATGTTAATTCTGAATTTGGTTATTAGATGAAAATTAATAAATTATGAAAATGATTGTATATGAGTTATTTTATAAATACATATTTAAACATTGAATAAATTTTCCAGAAAAAAAAAACCTAGGGAAAAAAGTCTTCCTCTGTTTTAGCTTTACAAAACATATTCCTGGTATTATTTGCATTGTAACATCAAATTTTATTTTATGTTTACAAAAAATAAAAAGAGCAAAAGGGCAGAATGGAAATACTCGCTTCAGTATTTGTAAAAAAAAAAAAAAAAAAAAAAACACTGAATCCTTGTTCATAGGCATGTACACGAAGCATTCCCGCAGACATTCACAGCGAACAAGTCTAAGGACAACAGCTTTGGTAGGCCCCCAGTGGGAGATGAGAAGAAGTAAACATTAGTAACCTCAAAACCTAATGAGATTCCACAAAGGAAACTTTTGCAATATTGCATTTTCTCTTAATGCTTTGCCTGTCAAAATTATTTTACATCAGGTGATTTTTTTTGTAAACATTTTATTTTCAAGTAATTATAGACTGGCTGGATGTTGCAACGAAATGTGTAAAGAAGTCCCATGTACACTTTCTCAAATCTCCTTCAATGTTATCATAATACACATGTATAATAAAAAATCAAAACCAAGAAATGGATGTTGGTACATTTTACAGAACATTCAGATTTCAAATATTATAAATGTACTTATTTGTGAGTGTGTACATGTATGTGTGTACTTAAATCTATGTAATTTTATTTATTGGGTAGCCTTGTGCAACCCCCAGGAAAATCAGGATACCCAACTGTACCATTACAGCAACATTCCCTCATGTTACCTATACATCTACTGCCCGCTATCCCTCGCACCTAGAGTTCACTAACCAATTTTCATTTGTATTGCTATGCTATTTCACAAATGTTACATAAATTTAATGATGTAGTTTGTATCCTTTGGAAATTGACTTTTTTATTCAGTATAAGTTTTGTGAGGTTCATCCAAGTTATTCGTAAGTCAATAATAGCTCATTCTTTTTTATTGCTAATTAGTATTCCATAGAATGAATGTACCACAGCTTGTTTAACCATTCACTTATTGAAGGACATCTGGGTAGTGTCCAGATTTAGGCTCTTACAAATAAAACTGCTATTAACATTTGTGTACAAGTTTCTTTGTGAAAATAAGTCTTCATATCTGTGACACAAATGCTCAAGAGTGCAACTGTTAGGCTGTATGGAAAGTCAATTTTCATCATCAGTTTTTAATGATATGCAGTTATAGCCATGCCCATTGCACCCTCCACTTATTCAACCAGAACAGGATGAATTGTATCCAATAATATAATAAATCTCCTTAAAAAGAAAATATTAGAACACAAAAAAAAATTCAACATACACAAAAAATACAGTAAAATGAAATAGCCAGTGGAATATTAAATAAGAGGATAATTCAAATGTCAAATGAATATCCTTGTATATAAATGATGTAACATATTTCTATATTTAAACTTTAAGCATACTAAGAGTAGAGAAATAATTAATGAAGTAGTGGCCACACAACTTTTACCACATTGATTTATTAAAAATATATTCATCAATCTTATTCTATCTCTTTAAAAATTGTTCCCTACTCCTAACACTTATATTCCAGTATCTGAATGAGTAACTCATATCACTTGGTCCCAAACTGACATTTCAAAAGATGTGTTCAAATACATTTGCAGAGATATTTTTGAGTTCATTCAAGCCAAGCAGTACTTCTTATCTTTTGAAATGTCAGGTAGCTAGTCTAAAGAAAATGGAAACAGATCTCTTTTTAAACATCATCACACAATCACATATGTGGGCATAGGATTGTGACTTGGTTTGTACAAGCACACTGTGGGGAAATATATTTGTGTGCAAAGTGTTTATTTTATAGAAAAAAAAGAAGAAGCACTTGCAAAGTGAAAATCAACCATCTTAATTATTTCATATTATGAGTTTTACTTGAAGTCCTCTTATGTCTTCCCCTTTTAGATTTTTTTTCATGGCTTTCAGTTTATTATCATGCAGTAATATTATACTATGAAAATCCAAGAAGCTTACAACATAGAACAGATATTTTAATCAGATTTTTAAACATAAGTTTGGTTATAAAATATTAAAACAAAACATTTTCAAAGAACAATATGAAAACATCTGTGTATCCTTAATGCCACATGAATAAATACTAAATTTTTGTTTAAAATCATTAAAATGTACTGATTTATTTTTGCATTATATAGTAGATTGAATCCCTTTTAGAAGGCCTCTGAAAATTTACTAAAGCTATTAACAAGAGCTACTTGGGAGGCTGAGGCAGAAGAATCACTTGAACCCAGGAGACAGAGGTTGCAGTGAGCCAAGTTTGCGCCACTGCACTCCAGCCTGGCGACAGGGACAGAGTCCATCTCAAAAAAAAAAAAAAAAAAAAAAAAAAAAAAGAATATTTTTAAAACAAACACATTCAACATTACAAAGAGCAAGAGAACAGGAAAAGAGAAAACATAAAAAATATTTTGGAAGCTAATCAGCAAATGAGTGAGTGGTAAATAATCTAATAGACCAAGAAAGTTAAATCCTAGATAAACAGGTAGAAAAACTCAATAGCAACCTGACTTTTGCCTCGAGAAACCTCTGAAATGTGTCGTATTAGGTAACTCTGATGGTGGAATAATGGGATGAAAACGGTTTTGTTGAAAGTGTGTTTTTATAAGTATCCCGTTTTCAAATTCTGTTTACTACTCTGGTCACTTAACCAAGTAGATTGCCCATGTCCTTACCCCATTCAAAACTACAGTTTTGTTCACTAAGAGATGTAATACAGAAAGCTCTGTTCTAGTTTATATCAGGCAGAATGAAGATAAGAATAGCCTCCTAAATGTCATATGCTATATTAATTGCCTGTTGCTGTAAAACAAATTATCCCAACATTTATTTGCTAAAAACTACCTTTATCACTCACGGTTTCTGTAAATCTGGAAACTGAGTTCAGCATAGCTGGGTTCTGTGGCTCAAGGTTTCTCATAGGCTGAAATTAAGGTGGATAGAACTGTGGTCATCTCAAGGCCCAACTTCAGTTCATTAGCAGCAAGGCATTGGGTCAGCCCACACTCAGGAATGGGGATGAAATAAGGATGTAAATAGCAGAAGGTGAGATCATAGTAGACATCTTACAGAGTATGTCACTACCACACAGGGCCTTTGTGCACCGAACTCCAGAATTGCCACCCTTCTTGCCTACTCAGCTTTGAAGTCATGAGATGAGGATAAAATATGGAAAAGTACAAGCAAAGGGCTTCTGAAAATTAAATATATATGATTGAAGTGGAAAAACTCAATAAAATAGTTAGTCGTACTTTTAGAAAATAAAATGAGGCAAAAACCTGGGAAACAACCGAGGAATTTAAGGAATTCAGAGGACTTGTTAAAAGCCCAAAATATTCAAAGTATTATTATTCTAACATAACAATTCCAGAAATGGAAGAAATAAAATTATCAAATAATTGAAATAAAACATCTAAAGATGAAGGACACAAGCTTGCATATCGAAGGCCAATACCCCACATCAAGTGTTCAGGAAAATGGGTAAAAATAAACTTGTGCAAAGGCACATGGACATAATATTTCGGAGCAATAAGGAAAAAGAGAAGATGCTATTAGCTTCTATAAAGAGAGAGAAAAACGTAATAAAATAAAACAGTAAGTGAGGAAAGAGTCAGAATCAGTATCACTTTAGAGCAGGTCTGGAAAATGATCACAATGGAGCAATGTCTTCAAAATGTGGAAGAAAAAATAGTTTCAACCCTGACTCTTTCATCCAGCTGAATTATCAACATGTATGAGGAATGAATTCATTCATATTCTGAGTACTACTTAATCTTTTTTTAGGAAGGTACTGGTTGATATGCTGTGTCAAAACATGAGTGTAAATCAAGAAATAACAACGAAAGAACAGGATTCTCAGAATATGGTCAAGGATGATCCCAAGATGAGATAGGTATCTCAGGCATGGAGTCCAACCAACCAGTCCTAATTGGACAGATCAGAGGCTGTTGGAGATAGTTCTATAAAAAGATAAAGTTGATGGAATGCCTGATAAATATTAATGCAAGGAGAAGCATTTAAGAACATTGGCAGTTAATTTGGGGTTATTTAAGTGATAACTAGAAAGAACCAGACAATTATTCAGGAAAAACAATGTTTTCAGGAAATGACAAGCAATCGTAAGCTATGTCTTGACTCACCTGTCAATAGCATTCACATGGTAATAATAATGTGAATAGTTAATGTAGATGCAATAAAACTTTCGATAAGTAAGAGTGATGGAAGGATGTGTTGAAGAGGGAAATCATGAAAGAAAATCAAGTTCTTTATTGTAAATTCAACAGATGATACGTAAAACTTTAAGAAATAGAGATGCTAACATATATACATAGTATTTAGAGATATAGCATTACAGGCACAGATATCCAGCTGAAATGGTTGAAATGGTTGATTTTGGACATTTGATTCAAAAGTACAGACAATGAATCACTATCTCAAAAAACAGAATTATGTGATTCTTATATGTGTGTATAATATTGATAAAAATAAAACTAAAAATATGATTTGTGTGTTTTTTAATATTTTGCAAATGTTTAACATATTATATATAATATTCTTCAATTTGGTTTTTGTATCTCAGCATTATATTTCCAACTTCTATACATGTCAATAAATGTGTATATCTTTTGGTTACTTGTGTAGTTTTACACTATTCTGATCACATGGATTAATGCATAATGTAAAGATCCATTTTTATTTTTACTGTTGGAAATGCAATGAAGACTTAAACATCTTTTGTGAGAATTTCTCTCAGCTGATAAACTTAGAAATGAAATTGAAGGATTTTAAGTATGGACATTTTAATTTTAATATTGCCAAATTGTTTCCTAAAATGCTTGTAAAACCTTTCAACAGAAATATTCCAAGTTTGGCAAAAGATGAATATTGTTGCCCTTCCCCTTCCCAAAGCAAGAAGTAGTTCTACTTTGACAAATGTTTCTCAGTAAACTTTTCATTTACTTTATTGTTAAATTTTGATAGTGTCTTTTCTCTAAGGAGTATATGGGGTTTCATTTATTTTCTATGCAACAATAAATGCAGGAGGACAGTGAAGCAAAGTCAATAGAGATTTTATAGAAAAATGATTGTGATTCAAAAATGTTATTCTTAGCACTCATATTGTTCATATGTGTAGAAAACAACCAGAGCCATGTATCACTTCGAAAGAATAAACCCTAATATATTTTCCTTTAAAAATTTCTGAAAGAATTATTTTGTACTGCAAAGGGATGAGCAAAATATTAACGAAGGAAGGCTATTCAACAAGTAAAAACTACTATGAATGTATGAAAGCTCTAACTTATGTGGGGAGGGATAGGATGTTAGTGGATATAAATAACTGTTGTAATTATAACTCCAAAATAGAATGTTTAAGTCTAAACAACCTGAAAAGACAAGTTTATTTTTTAGTATGAAATTTGTGACCTGAAGATATAATAAATATGAACTGAGAAAAATTCTAGGAAAGTAATATAAGGAAAATGAATAAAAGAGTCTATTTTTATATTAACGTAACTCATCTTTTTAAAACTAACATGTCAAAATGTTTAAGTAGTTGAGTTGAAATAAGGACCCCATTTTAAAAATTACTAGAAGTAAATAAGTCAGCAAAACAAAAGATGTAACAATTAGGAATTTTAAAAAACCATAAAATAAAACTATACATTGGACCAAATACAACGTTATGGAAATAAATATGAACTGCTTAAATATCTTGACTAAAATTGAAATACTCATGTCATTTGTAGGGACATGGATGAAGCTAGAAGCCATCATTCTCAGCAAATTAACAGAGGAACAGAAAACCTAACACCACACACTCTCGTTCATAAGTGGGAGCTTAACAATGAGAACACATGGACACAGGGAGGGGAACATCACACACTGGGGTCTGTCAGGGGGTAGGGGGTAAGGGAAGGGAGAGCATGAGCACAAATAATTAATGAATGCAGGGCTTAAAACCTAGATGACAGGTTGATAGGTGCAACAAACCACCCTGGCACATCTACACCTATGTAACAAGCATGCACATTCTGCACATGTATACCAGAACTTAAAAACAAAAAGTTAAGATACTCAAGCTGAGTAACAGGAAAAAACTATTTAGTATTGTTGTTTCATGCATAATCTCACACAGAAAGTGACCTTTCAAACAAAACCTGATGGATAGAAAATTTTTAAATGATTTAGATAATATTTGAAGGGATGGAGAAAAAAATACATGGATGTGTCAGCAATGAGATAAAATGAAATATCCTTTGACTTCTCTGTCTGTGGAGTTTCTTCTCATTTTACAATAATCTGCTCAAATATCACTTCTTATTTAAGTATATACCAATATGCCACAATCTTAAAGACTGAATTTTCAGAGTCAGGGGAGATGTTCGTCAAAGGGTGCAAGGTTTCAGTCACAGAGGATAAATAAGTTTGGCACTGTGATTATAGTTAATAATAATGTATTATATACTTGGAAATTGCTAAGAGAGTAGGTCTTAAATGTTCTCACCACAAAAAATAGGAAATATGTGCTAAGGCTTATGTTAATTAGCTATATTTAACCATTGCACAATGCATACATATCAAAACATCATATTGTACATCGTGAATATATACAATTTTTATTTGTCAATTATACCTTAATCAAAAATGAATGAATGACTGTCTATTCTTTTATGTTTTTATTACTTCCAAGGGAACAGTTGGACTTGGTTGTTCCAGTGAGCTTCCTTTACTTCATGAAGTCTTTAGTGGTAGAAAATGTGTGCTAGTCATATTTGTTGACATTGTCATTTCTAGAATAATCTGAAATGTGTTATGTATTCAAATTATATTTATGAAATGAGCTAAAATGCTCTTAATTTTAATCTGTCTCACAATTCATAAGCAGGTAACTTTTCATAAATTATCATACTTTGTAATTTTGTTATAACCACCATATTTTAGAATTATGACTAAATCATACATCCTTAAATGTGTCAGGAATATTTTCAAGCTCTAAGATCATAGTGTATTAAGTTGCAAAATACTGTTAATAAAATGGTGAATTTTGAGTATTTTTGCATTTAGAAGACATACATATTTTTAGTCTAGCAACAACATTATATCAAAATACATTTATTAATACAAATACATACATGAATGCATTTTCCCCCATTTTCCGGTCTTTCCCACATTCTTACAGTCATTTACAGGTTCTGTTTTAGAACAGTGGAAAAATTGGGAAAGAAGACATAATTTCAGACAAACTGCTTTATGTTTTTGTCATTAGCTTAAGGAAATCATGAAAGTTGCTCTAATATCAAGGATTAAATTTGAGTGTAGGTTAATTATAAGTTTTTTTTTTCTCTTAGTAGAATACATTTTTTCTTCTAGCTTCATGAAAAAGTTTGATGGTATCCTAGGTGTCAATTTCAATTAGAAGTCTAAATTAAAAAGCAAAAAAAAACTTTGTTTCAGTGATAAGTCATTGAAATCAGTTTTGCTATTTTACTGAAGTAAAAAGCAGCTTTTAGTTAACATATTTTAGTGAGACATATATTAAATTTTTAGTAAAACTGTATTATATAGATACATATATAATTCGTATTCAAATTTGCGCACAACTACTGGTAAAATTGCTATAATTGTGTTTGCAAATGTGGCTGGAAAAGCTCAATGCCTGATGAAGAGCCATTTTCACAATTTTTACAATTCTTCCCCATAGCTTTTTATGGAGCTGGATTGTTTTATTGTTTTTTAGTTAGTTTCAGTTTCCACCTTATAGTCCGGCATGCTCACATCTCTTCTAGCTTGGGAATTGCTAATTAGTGAAGACAAATCTATTTATTCCAGTTCTTTTTCAGGTGTTTAGGTGTTCTAAGTTATGTGAATTTTTCTTTGAGTTGTACTGCACTTTTTTTGTATCCTTTCTCCCTGCATTGCAGTTCTCTGATCTGAAATAAGGAACTCAACTAAAAGACATTTTAGTTGCCTACTGATTCTACTGGAAAACAATGGTATTTCAAGTCATGCATCTTTTAGGAAGTAAGTGTCTATAATTTGGTTTGCAATGGAAGGAAAATATTCATTGTTCGACGTTCATTGACCTAAAGCACATAAATTAATGGCAATACTATTACTAAACAGAATGCCTACCGAGCCCTATAGGACGCACACTTAAAATATTTAATGCAAAATCTGTATTGGTGAATAAATTGATGAAGATGTCTGTGACCAGCTTGTGAAACTGGGGAAGATTTGTTTGTTTCTGTGGTCCTCTGCTTTTCTGCATTAAGAATGCCTGCTTGAAACAATAATGTGTTCAGTCCACAACTCAAATATTTTGGAAGTTCTGTTGGAATTTACATTGACTAAGAATGTTGCTTGGAAACCACTCATTCTAAAAGACAATTGTGTCTGATTACATACTTTTCCCCAACCTTTATGTTGCTTTAAAAATCACTTCATTAATTACTTACAAATAAATTATTATGAAAATTGTAATATCATTTGTTACATTTACACAGGTAATAACTATATTGATTACACTATTATTGGCATCATTGAGAGTAGACTGTCCCCAAACCTCACTGATTCTTCTCTTTTCTTATTTAGTGCCTTATTTAGAGAGGAAATAATGTGATAAATTTCTAGACGGGCAGTTAGTGACCTACTATTCTTTCTATCATATGGAAAAGTTAACACAACCTTGTTTTATAGTCCAATTGTCCCACAGTTTGTTGATAACACACTCTATCATTGAAATATTTTGGACAAATATTTCAACATATTTTTATTTATTTATGAAGTATATAATTCTGCTTCTTTAATGAATTATATGTATTGTAAATCATTACAAAATACAGATGAGTTAACAATTATTGAACATTATTTTAATTAATGTGTGCATTTATACTTCAAATTATCTTTTTGATGACTTAGAAAAATCTTGCTGACCTCTTGTTCTTTCAATTTAGACTGTCATTGCTCTTGTCTTATAGTGTGGCCTGTAAAAATATTAAATTTGGTTAATAAATACCAGTCCTACAATTTTTTGATGGTTGCTTATATGGATTATTAATCTTATATTGTCTTTAATACATGTTTACTTGACAGAAATGTTTGTAAGCCACTTGTATAGTTTGTGAATTTGGTTAATTAAAACTATAAATGATAGTGTGTAAGTATACTCAACTATACACATGCATACTTCAAGAAGTCACCAAATGCTTAGGCAAATAAAAGATTAAGTGTGACACTGTCAGTTTCTCCAGGATGTGGAGCTTCTACACTTTACACAGGACACATTGCATGCCATCTGTGACATGTGACCACTCAAAAAGGGACTAAGCAGGGAACCAGTGTCTGTATATTCAAACCCTCCAAAGGATTTGTAAATAGCCTCCTTAGACTAGTTGTCTTCTAACTGGGGTAAACATACCCTGGGGTTATAAGATAAAAGCACAGATGGTTTTAAGGAAATTAATTTTCCAATCCTCACTTCTGTATATATTCTAAGACTGATAAGATTTCTGAGTCAAGCAACTCCTTTCCTACCTCCGCTTCCTCAATTAAGATTATTCCCATGCTATACAACTTTATACCAAAAAGCAATACTTCTCGTCTATTCTACGGCTTATTACTTTGTATTGTGCCAAGCTGTTTTACACACACACACACACACACACACACACACACAGAGGCACACAGGATAAACTAGATATTGATGTCAGAATTGAGAAAATGAATGATTCTGATGACTAGAAAACAAATGTTTCAGGTGGTTTTTAAATCATACTTTTCAACAAAATTGAAGGTGAACCAAATTTAGTGATTTAACAGTCTTGTCAGAGACAGATCATTAAACAAGTTTTAGTGGGAAATCAGTGTACGAGTTTTGGCATAAAACTCAGGGTTTAAGGATTCGGTTACAGGCTTATAACAAATATTTTTGTTCTATCTATTTACTTATATGAATATAGTTTCTTCATGCTTATAACTGTTGTTTTCATAAGGAAATGGAATGGATGTTGAACTCTTATACTATTCTCATAATAAATAAAATGTATCTATGAATACATGATAGAAGATCTTTGATCAACTGTATGTTACATTTATGTATAATAGGAAAGGCATATCAAACTAGAATAACATTTTTTTAAAACTTTTAACATTTTACTAACTTATGCTCCTAGGAAATTAAAAAAATTTTTTTAATTTAGACACATATTTTGTATCAGAGTCATTGAAAAACTTTAAACAAAACATTTAAGTGTATTATATACATTCAAATAAAATCCTGTGGAGGAAATGGGATTTTATTATGATCTAAAAATGAAGACAAACATGTGCAACTCATGTGTTTCTTTAAAATCTGTGGTGCTGTGTATCGAGTCATGGATATTTAATTCCATTGGATGTAATTAAAGGACTAATATGTCCATTTTTAAATACTAATATTTAAAAGAAGCAAAATTTCAATGGTTTAGCTACTTTAAACTGTTACAATTTAATCATCAACCTGGAAACTTTTTAAGAACACTTATTTTATTTTAAATTCCTGTGGTAGTATATGAGGAAAATACGTACTTTTAAAAATCACTGCTTTAGATTAACATTATCATTAAAACATCAATCTATAGTACAACTTGCTAATGATACATGCAATCATATTTTAACCATTAGATAATAGTGTACTTGTGTCTTGTAATTGAGAGAGAGAGAGAGAGGAAGAGAGTGTGTATGAATATAAGAGTATGACAGAAGATGCAAAACCAATAGTTATTTTGCTGGACTAGGTTTAATTACAGGTATTCTTGAATGCAATCAATAGTAATTCTGTGTTGTGTCTTCTAGGTTAGAAGGATTGCTGCTACCTAATGCATGGTATGTTTGAGAATAGACTTCTATGTCAAAGACAATTTTTTTAAGTATAATTGCTTTATTATAATTACTATTACTTCGGCTATTACTATGATGAATTATATTTTGGGTACAAGAAACTTAATCAGTTTTTCATAGGTCATTATAGAGCACTGTCCACTGGTCAAATTTGTAAGGCCATATGTGATTTTAACATCATTTCTGGACTTAAAACTATTGCATTACCTGGAAAGGGTATTATTATATATTTAAAAATCCTGCTTTCATTGATGCTTCTAAATAGTTTCAGATACCAAATTGCTGTTTTCATAACATCTCTGCTTTAAATTAAAAGAAAAGACTTCTCACCTTCAGTTCTCTTTGCTTCTAATTGGTAAGAAACAAAGTTTTTCAATAAATAAAAATCACACAGATGAATACACATATTGTGTTTTAGAATGAAGACATAATGTAACAGTATTATTCACTTAGGGAACAGAGAAAAAATAAGTGATTAAAAATAATCATATTATCCAAATGTCATGATCTACACTGATGTACTCTATGAAGTGATAGGAAATCAGAAAATATAAAATTCAATTCAGAAGTTAATACTTTAATAAAAGTAAGACCATTTTATTATACTTTGCCCTAATGATGTTCAAAATGATTTTATAATAATGATGACTTTTTTGTATTTATTATAATTGAAATATTAAAATAAGCAAAATAGTGTCTATATCATATATTTATGTTTTCTTTGTGCGACTTATTTTGTATATGCTGTTATGTTAGTTCTTTTTAATATTTATATTCTTTTGACTACATTTTCTTTGTGCTACTTACTTGTGTCTAATGTGTATACATATCTCTAACTGTGTTTTCTCTGTTGTTTTTTGTTTTTTCCTGGTCACACAAATGGACTACATTTTCCAGGCATTTTTAGTGATGTGTGACTTCATCACTTAAATCCAGTTTAATGAATAGGAAGTGAACTGCTGCTCTTCCTGGACTACGCAATAAACATCCTCCAATGTCCCAGGCCATGCTCTTTCTATCAGTTGGCTGAAAGGGAGGAATTCAAGGCCTTCGAGTGGGTGAAGCTACAATCTGGAATGATCCTGGAAGCACAGATTTCTCTGTGAAGCAGCATCCCCATGAGGGTCTGTTTCTTCTGTAATATGAGCAAGAAACGAATGAATTGTGCAAATCCAGTGAGATTTAGTTGTCTCTGAGTTAAATCAGATACTCTGGCTCATACATCATCTTCTGACTGCTTTTGACTCATAGCTTGATTAAGATGATGTTATCTCAGGTGATCATCATTTTAAACCATCCTTCTTACTATTGCCAAGATAATCAAACAGCCATTAAATGGTAGCTTATTTCTAAATTATTCCTTTCTTTCACAGGCCTAATATAATTGACATTATCACCCTAGCTCCCTTGATATTTTATTTTTATTATTTATTTATTTTTGAGACAGTCTCACTCTGTCACCCAGGCTGGAGTGCAATGGCAGGATCTTGGCTCACTGCATCCTCTGTGTCCTGAGTTTAAGCAATTCTCCTCCCTTGGCCTCCTGAGTAACTGGAATTACAGGTGCCTGCCACCATGCCGGGTTAATTTTTGTATTTTTAGTAGAGACAGGGTTTTGCCATGTTACTTAGGCTGGTTTCAAACTCCTGGGCTCAAGTGCTCTGCCTCCCAAAGTGCTGAGATTACAGGTATTAACCACCTCACCCAGGACCACCATTAATATTTTAATAAGTGTGTTTTATTTATTTCCTTTTTCATGTTTCTCTCATCATAGAGCCTCTCCCTGCCTCCCCCGCCCGTCCCCATCTCTGTCTCTGTCTCTCTCTCTCTCTCCGCTCCTCTCCCACATCTCTCTCTCTCTCCACAAATCTCAACATTCCTTCCAGATGATAGTAAAGTTCACATTTTCTCTCAGTTTTTACTAGCTATCTCCATCCTCTTTACATTTTCGGCCCCTCTACATGAAGCCCCCATCCCATCTCCTACCATGCTGTCCCTTTCAATCGTCCTTCAGCCTCTGTTTCCACCACACCAAGCCATTTCTTTAACGATGTCAGCACTTATTTACCCGATTTCCTAAAACTCTTCTTACCCTAAAACCCCTCACAGTTTGCACCCTCATGTGATTCAAATCTCTTATTGCCATTTCTTAGAAAGAATTTCCCCGATGGCCCTGTTTTAAATAGTTCTTCTGTAGGCCATTATGCTGCATCTCTTTATTGTGCTTTATTTTTTTTTCTAGTTCTTACAACCATTTGATATTTGATATGCCTGTTTGTTAATTTTCTGTTCCCTTCTGTAGAATGCAAACTTGCTCAGGGTGGGGGATTGGTTTGTTCTGCAGCATGTATTCACTATCCAAAGCAATTTCTGCCCTGTATTTGGGGCTCAGTAAAAATCTGTTTAGTAAAGAGATGAATGCATCAATAAGTCTAACCTTCTAAAAAACCTATATTAATTATGATGAAAATTAAAACCAAAAGAGTTACAGATATTTTCCCTATTTGTTACTTCATTTGAGTCTCTTTCTCTCTCTCCCTCCTTCCTGATTTCTCCTTCACATATTAGATTCTTTAAACATGCAGATAGTGAGGCTTAAAATTGCCTTACCCTCTGTTATAACATTGCTGAGGCAAAGTAAGAATCCATATATTTTTACTCCTGATTATGACTACCATAACAATATGTACCCACCACCAGTTTGTAGATTCGTTCTTAAATATAATACCTAATTATTACCTCGTTAATGTTTCACCCATATTTTAATATTTGGTATTGTTATAAAGAGATCGTAAATATTTTAAAAGAACAGATTGTATGTTATTATAGTAGGAGGTTGCATTTACTCAAATAGTTCCATTGATTTTCTTACCTATTGATTTATTTGTTCAGAAAATAAATTCTACATAGTTTAATGTATCATTTAAAATCTTGCTTTAAATGTAACATGACTTCCTACTTATGTAGGATATATGTTCTACACATCAAGTACTATTTTCTAGACTTTTTAAAATAATATACACATAGTTAAATAATAGTATGTTTTATGCTTAATGGACAGCAGTAAAAACAATAAATCTCTCTTTTTAAGCAATTCTCCTTAGTCTGAAGTAAATACTGTTTGACTAAATTAATTGAATAAATAAATGACTAAAATGAATTTTATCATGTCATTTCTTTCATTGAGTGACACACCATGTGCCACAAAATGCTGCCACCTTTCACACATTGGGTGTCCTTCTTTATATTTGGACATATTTTTTGCTCATGCAAAATGTTCTCAATAGTTGTAAAGCAGAAAGAAGAATAATTTAACATCATGGTAATAATTTATGCTGCATTTTTTCTAAAATGAAAAAGCAATCTTTTCTCCACTGTCATATAAGCTACATATAGGATTTGCATCAAAATATAATGTTTACACTGATACGCAATTGTAAGCCCTCTTAGGGACTGGCCTGTTTGAGATTAATCGTATACTTTAAAAAAAAAAATTAGCTATTCTTTTATTATTATTATTATACTTTAAGTTCTGGGGTACATGTGTAGATCATGCAGGTTTGTGACATAGGTATGCATGTACCATAGTGTTAGTTTGCTGCATCCATCCCCCCATCATCTACATTAGGTATTTTTCCTAATGCTACACCTCCCCAATCCCCCCACCCCCTGCTATTCCTCCCTTAGGCCCCTACCCCCTAGGCCCCAGTATGTGAGGTTCTTTGGATTGCAGATGAAGCTGAAAAATGTGTGTGTGTAGATTGTGTTCTTTGTGACTTTTTCTTTGTTATGGCTTCTTTAACCGGATTTTGTCTAAAGGGTATTACTATATTTTATCCATTCAAGATACTTTCTATTCAGCTCCTTTAAAAGGAAAAAGTGACTATTTATATGTTTTCTTAATCTTTGATTTCAATTATTAACTTCGGGAGGTATTTTCAACTTAATCAGAAGCCATTTCTAGATCACTTTTCTAAGGAAGCACACTCTTTTGCTAGCATCCTCTGCCATTGCCTTTTTTATTTCTCTTCACAGCACTTATGTCACCTATTTGTTTTAAATGTTTTATGCATTTACTTATTCTCCCTGCCTTCTTCCTCTGGAATAAGCTTTATGAAACCAGGTACTTTTATCACAACTTTTTAATTTATTTTATCCCTATGTCCTGGTACATAGTGTGATTAATCAATACTTATTGAATGAATGAATGGATGGGTGGCTGAATTCACATTATAATTCTAATTCATTATATCCCAGGAGAAGTTTTTGGCACAGAACATTAACTAGAATAAATCTACCACTTTCAAATATATTTGTCACACTTTTATGCTATATATTAATAGATTTCAAATACAAAATGAAAACTGTGTTCATATATTAGAAAAAGTGATTTTAAAAGTAGAGTACTTTTAATCCAACAACTCTTCTCCAATTATTTAATTGTCTAATCTTAATATTTAAATATAAATGAAATAACTAATTCATTTATTTTATTTCTTTAAGTCAAAAGTCATGGTTTATTCCCGTTCTGTCACATACCTTTCTGGCAAATATACTTTGCGTTCTCATTTAGAAACATTGGCAGCTTATTTTAAAATAGTCTATTTGTTCCTTGCTAGTTAAATGTGCGAGACACAGAAATAGAACATTGTGTGATGGAACAGATGCTGTGGCAATGGTAAGTTTATATGAGGATGCTGATGACAGATGCTGCCTTACAGCATTAGCCAATTAAAAAAAAAGTATGGGTATTACTATTTACAATTACTCAAAATAAGCTGGACTGTAGGCAACCCTGAGTGCAAAGTCTCACTCTCATGTTCTGTAAGTGATTGTGTATTATGGGTAGAATAAATATTTCAAGCTAATTTAAAGGGATATAAAGACAAATTTATTTTATGGCAGGTATCAGCGTGAATCACTTCTGTTAGATTTCTTCCTAGGAAAGTGCTTTATTCTTTATCACAAGAAGAGAGAAACTAAAGACAAATAAAACTTACTTGGAACAGAATTCATCGACAGTAGTTAAGTAACTGCAATTTGAGCCAAGCAGAAATACTTCAGAAGAGAAAATAAAAGTTATAACATTGATAAGCAAATTTACTAAGATTATTTTTATTATTATAGAATTATGTTCTATCCTATATTGCCATGAATAAATGTGCAATTTTCTTAAATATTTTCATTTAGATAGTTCTAATAAAGTCTCATTTATCATGAGATGACTGATTTATATATGTAAAATAGTCAAATTGAAAATCAGTGAATATTGTGTAGTCACCATGTTGTACAATAGTTAATGGATTTTATACATGGAAATTACTAAAAGAAAAGTGGATTTTAAAATGTTCTCGTCACTAATAAGGGAGAAGTATGTGAGGTAATGAATATATTAATTAGCTTGATTTAATCATTTCACAACTTCTTCATATATCCAAATATGCTATTATACACTGTAAATGTTTTTAATTTTTATTTGTAGATTATTCCTTGTTAAACCTGAGGGAGGAAATCAGTAAGTATATGAAGGTCATTTTACAGTCTGTCAGAGTTCAATTTAGCAAGATTTTCTATCTCTAGCAATGATTATTTCACAATAGAGGTTACTGAAATGAACAAAGTATATTTGCCTTTTCCTACTATGCCAAGTTTGTGTAATCCTAAACACAGACTTAGAGACGAGAACTTGGGTACAGGTAAAATATGGAAGTGGTGATCTAGAATTTGCAAGTAAGAAAGTAGGGAAAGTGAAGCAGAAAAGTTTGCATTAATGAAATTGCTGCTGTAGGCTATTGTCACTTAATCCTCTGTGACCCCTTTGGAAAACTGTGTAGAAATGTCTTCAGAACCAGTCCTACAAAGGAATGGAGTTCTTGCTTTTATTCATTGACCACTTCATTCTCCATGGTTTTAGCATTGTCTGAAGGAGAGACATTAACTCTCTAAAACCTGTAAATTGTCCTTTCTTTAATTCAAGCAAGTTTCAAGGAGACAGTAGTCCTCAGGCAGACAAGAGGGAATAAGGGTTTGAGATGAATGGCTGAGAGTATGCTGGAAACTGTCAAATGAAATTGCTCGTGAATGCATTTGAGGATGGGGCCAGTGACTTTTCGTCTGCTCCAGTGATTTTTGTGTTTTTATGATATGCTTCAAAGTAACTGTGGGAGTGTGTGCATGTGTGTGTGGTATATATTCTGTGTGCTCATGTGTATACTTTCATTTGTTTTAATATAAATATTTCTTGAAATCATGAAAATCATTGCTAGTAAGGTTTTGAGAAATTAATGAATTTAACACAAATGGTGGTCTATGAGAATAGCTATTGATATGTTAATTTTGCGACTATTAACATTTTCTTCTTATTGTAGAAGTGAAATACTGTAGAAGAACTCTCGAAAATAGAGTTATTGGAAATATAACTGAACATAAAGGTTGTTTTCCTCATAACTGTTTTTGTTCTGGTGCCTCCTAAATCTTTCTCTATAATAACTACACTGAAGAATTTCCTCTCCTTTAAGACAAATACGATTAAATTCATATTAACTTAATTTCCTTATAGTTTAGTATTAAAAGTAGATTTTAATCTACCAATAAAAAATTTAAAATTTATTTTTGGGGTGTTTTATTTGTCTGAGACAGTTCATTTCCCTCCCTTCTTCCTTCCTTCCTTCTTTCCTTCCTTCCTTCCATCCTTTTATCCTTCCTTCATTCCTTTTTTCCTTCCTTCCTTCTTTTTTTTCCTTTCTTTCTTTCTTCCTCTTCCTCTTCCTCCTTCTTCTCATTATTCTGTTCAAAGATCTGGGGAAAAGAGAGAGAAAAATAACTTGCTACATTGATTTGGAACAAAAAAAAATATGAGTATAGCTTGAGCTGTGTCCAGATCTGCTTTCTGCCATCTCTAGAATACTTGCAGTCTAAGCTCATATAAATGCCACTGAATGAAAGGAAAAGGTCAAAGAAAAAGAAAAGCTGGTGGCTGCCCCTTCGTTCAACTTCCAGTCATACTAATCTGTGTACAGCCTATCCCTTGAGGCTTCAATCTCTTCCTTGAAATTCTCTGCTTCAGTTTCATTCATTTTCAGTAAAAGAATATTTTCAGAAACTCTTAAGATGTATTGAAGGTCAGAGGCAGAGCTAAGCAGGTAATGCCACTGGGTCTTTTGCAATAATAGATACAAATTTACCAATGCCATTGGGATTTTCTCATATCTTTTTTCTTTCTTTTTAATGTCATTAATATAAAGAAAAAGTAATGATATTCTTTGTATACTCCTCAGAACCAATAGGATAATCACTTTTTCTTAACAATATCAAAACTTCCAATAAAATAATCAATGTTTATAGAATTTTTGAAAATTACCAGTGTTTCCTAAAAACCCATTAGAGGTATGAGTAGCTGTTATAGACGTAGTCTGTATGCCCAGATCATCCATTTCCTATCATTGCCAGTCCCCACATCTTGCTATATTATATTTAGAGCAAGTCTTGTACCCAAAGTTTATATGCAAGGAATTGGAAGAAATCTTAGTATAGTGGCAGCCAAATAATTGGGACTAGAAATTAAATTTTGAAGAGCTAGACATTCTAACTACAATGAACAGCCGTTAAAGAACTAAGTCTGAGCCATCGTTCTGGGGGTCAAAGTTATAGAATTAAAGTACAAATACAAATTCCCCAGGAAATAGCAGATCTAAAAAAGCTAAAATTAGGAAATAATTAGAATATGCCAGTATTAAATCAAAGTGGTACCTGGGCCATCACCAAGAAAGGATTTTTAGGGTCTATAACTTACTATTTTCAGTTACTGAACATGCTGACTTATTACCTTAGTTTAAGGCAGCAGGGGAAACAGAGGTGACAAATTGGGGAGATTCCAAACAATTCATGAAAGAATGTGGGAATTTTAGGAATTTGCTATCATTTAGAAATCCAATGAATGAATTGACACGACAGTTTGACCATAGTCAGGGAGTTTCTATCTCAGGGATATTATTCTTTCTTACTTTTCTGCAGCCTACATTTGCCTTCTTGAACATATCTCTTAAAGATATTGGCCTGAAAGGAAGACTGAGAAGAGTTTTTCGCCTTTCTGGTATTCACAGTTCCAGAGCCCGCTGTTCCTCCTTGGATAATGAGATGCACTCAAGTATTTTTCTGCAGTACAGTGTTGCTGTCATAGAAGAACACAATCTCTGCTTGTAGCTTTTATTGTAAAATTGTTTTTAAGCTCTAAGAGTGAGTTTCTAAAAGCTGCAAAGTATCTACATCAATAAAGACCATATTTGGATTAACATTTGAAGCTGTAATTTAAGGTTGTTATAGTGTCAATAGTGTTAGTTTAAAATATAGCATTTAAAACGTCTTAATAAATACTAAACCTATCACTGAGGAGTGAACTAATAGAAATGGTTTAATAATCCATACATGACACAAAAATAGCAAACAACTTTTAATAAATTTAAACATGGAGATCAATTTTAATGAGAAGAAATAGGCTCATTGGAGAAATCAAATGTGTGAAGTTTAAAACTGTAAATATATACCAATAAAATAGAAATTTAGCACATTCACTACATATCATTGTGATGATTAATTTTATGTGTCAGTAGTCTACAGTGCACACATGTCTAGTCAAATACCAGTCTTAAAGTTCCTATGATGACATTTTTAATGGAATTAACACTTAAGTTGGAAGACTTTGAATAAAAACAGATCACTCTCCATAACATGGATGGGCCTTTTCTAATCCGTTGACAGCCTAAGAGGAAAAGACTGAAGTTCCCTGAAGAAAAATGGAATTATGTCTCAAGACTGCCTTCAGACTTGAGCTGGAGCATCAACAATTCCCTGGACCTTAGCCTGTTGGCCTGCCCTGTAGATTTCTGCCTTGCCAGTAAACACAACTGTGTAAGCCAAATCCTTAAAATAAATTTTCTCTTTATTTTGCTGTCTCCCCCCCAACACACACACATGCACACACACACACACACACAAATACACACATCTATATCTATATCTATCTATCTATCTATCTATCTATCTATCTATATATATATATATATATATCTCCCATTGATTCTATTTCTCTGGAGAACCCTGACTAATAGGATCACCATTATGTGTCATGACAGTAAAATAATGGTAACTAGAACTTCAGAGTGGCACTATGGCATAGGGAGAGTCAATAGACCAGAGTTTAAATTCTGCTCATATTTTACTAATTATATGTCTTTGAGCATTTAATTAGCCTTCAGAGTATTTATTACCTTATTCATAAAATGAAATGGGAGGTGAGGAGTGCAGAATAATTGCTCCTAGTAATGTTTGAGGACTGACTGGTAAAAAAAAATAACTGAGACTTCCTAGGATAGTGATTTTATATAGTAAGTGCTTAGATGCCATCTCTTTTCTTTATGATATAGAAAAATCATAAACAGATTCTCTTGTTAAAATCATTGATTGTAGTATACTCAGGAGATCAAAACTTTTTAGAATTCTAAAGTTGTTCTTAAATTATTAGCAACAGTCAGTGATTTCAGTGGTAAGTAGTAGAAATTGAGTTAAGCTGTAAACTATTATATCATTTTGATTGTAGAAAATTGAATAAATAAACACCCATGATATGATAGTGAAGGTAAAGGTAAAAAATTGCAAGGAATCTCTTTATACAATAATGAGAACTAATAAATGATAAACATTGAAAACTGCCATTTTTATAACACTCCATGTTATAATCTATTCAAACATATATAATCAGTGAATTCCAAAATCATTACATGAAAATATTTTAGAGAACAAGATATGAACAGAGTGTCTATATATCAATCCACATATTAATTATTCATTATAAATTTAAAACAATACACATTAGAAAAGTGGCCAAACTCAGGAATACTCACAGAATTATATTCTTACATCATGGTTTTTCCAGCATGGTACAACATAAAATACTGAAGATTAACTATAAAATATTACTTCACAAAATGTTTAGTCTGCATCTATTTCAACCTCAAGGCCTAATGTTCACTTACAGGAAATAAGAAGATAAAAGAACAAGGCCAACATCACAATGAGGAAACAATCACACATATTCAGAATGGTGAACATTCTCCAAGATAACCAGCCTGGAATAATCAATGTCATTTAAAAAAAAATGAGCAGACTATTTCATATCAGAAAAAGACTGAAAGAATAAAGGAATGTAAGTATCTTACAAAATAGATAAAATTTATATTATTAAAAATAGAATTATTCATTAACTTGGAGTAGAAGACTAATGTGCTTTTTCAGAAATATCACTCTTACATCAATTCGTAAAAGTGATAGATTTGGTTGTCAGTGTCTGAGAGAAGTGCAGGGCCTAAATTAAGTCTACATCAGGAGCCACAATGTTGTGGGATCTTAGATTTGGTTACTGATTAAATGTGATTTGTGAAGGAGAGTGTCAAACATCCTTGAATCTGCCTTGAATTGTGCAGTCATCACAGATCTCTGCACAAAAACTCACCCAAATCTGGGTGGCCTTTCCAACTGGTGCATGGAACACCTGGGAGACAGAGTTGCCCATTCAACTGAAAAAAATGGGGCTGAAACAGGGAGCCAGGTGATCTGGCTCGGTGGGTCCCACCCCCACCAAGACCAGCAATCTGAAACACTCTGGACTGAGAGTTTTACAGCAAGCACAGCTGAACCTGGAACTGTCCAGCTCTGTAGGAGGAAAGGCGTCCGCCATTACCAAGGCAGTCCACCATAACAGGGACAGTCCACCATTACCAAGGCAGACCGCCATTACTGAGGCAGTTCTAACTATACCTCTATAAACAAAACCACAAGGAAGTTCATACGGCTGCTGGGCAGAGCCCACAGCAGCTCAGCAACACCTCTGCTGGCAGACTGTGACTAGCCTACCTCCTTGCCAGGCAGGGCATCTCTGAAAAAAGGCAGCAGCACATCAGGAACTTATAAATAAAGCCCCACCTTCCCAAGACAGAGCACCTGAGGAAAAAAAGGCAGTTATGAGTTCTGCTGTAGCAGACTTAAATGTACCTGCCCAGCAGCTCTGAATGGAACAATGGAGCTCAGAGCTCAGCACTTGAGCTCCTATAAAGGACACACTATTCCCTTCAAGCAGCTCTCTGACCTCTGTGTATCCAAAGAGACACCTCATAAAGGAGAGCACAGGCTGACATCTGGTGGGTATCCTTCTGGGACAAAGATAACAAGAAGAAACTGGCAGCAACCCTTACTGTTCTGTAGCCACTGTAGGTGATCCTCAGGCAAGCAGGGTCTGGAGTAGACCTCCAGCAGTTCTGCAGCAGAGGAGCCTGACTGTTAGAAGGAAAACTAAGAAAAGGAAAGAAATAACTTCATCATCAACAAAAAGGGAGTCCACTCAGAAACCCCATCCAAAAGTCAATTTCAAAGACCACAGGTAGATAAATCCACAAAGATGGGAAGAAACCAGCCCAAAAAGGATGAACACACCCAAAACCAGAATGGCTCTCCTCCTCCAAGGGATCACAACTCCTCACCAGCAAGGGAACAAGGCTGGATGGAGAATGAGTCTGATGAATTGACAGAAACAAGCTTCAGAAAGTGAGTAAGAACAAACTTCTCTGAGTAAAAAGAACATGTTCTAAACCAATGCAAAGAAACTAAGAACCTTGAAAAAAGGTTTGATGAAATGCTAATGAGAATAAACAGATTAGAGAAGAATATAAGTGAATTGATGGAGCTGAAAACCACAACATGAGAACTTCATGAAGCATACATAAGTTTCAATAGCATAATGGACCAAGCAGAGGAAAGGATATCAGAGATTGAAGATCAACTCAATGAAATGAAATAAGAAGGCAAGATTAGAAAAAAAAGAGTAAAAAGAAATGAACAAAGACTTCAAGAAATATGGGATTATATGAAAAGACCTAATCTACATTTGATAGGTGTACCTGAATGTGATGGAGAGAATGAATACAAGCTGGAAAATGCTCTTCAGGATATTATCCAGGAGAACTTCCCCAACCTAGCAAGGCAGGCAAATATTCAAGTCCAGGAAATACAGAGAATACCACAAAGATATTCCTCAAGAAGAGCAACCCCAAGGCACATAATCATCAGATTCACCAGGGTTGAAATGAAGGAAAAAATCCTAAGGGCAACCAGAGACAAAGGTCGTGTTACCCACAAAGGAAAGCCTATCAGACTCACAGCACATCTCTCAGTAGAAACTCTACAAGCCAGAAGAGAGTGGGGGCCAATATTCAACATTCTTAAAGAAAATAATTTCATATCCAGCCAAACTAAGCTTCATAACTGAAGGAGAAATAAAATCCTTTATGAACAA
>CAUYLG010022957.1:0-21270 GCA_963573385.1 Cacajao melanocephalus
TTGGGGAAGTTTTCCTGGATAATATCCTGAAGAGTATTTTCCAGCTTGGATTCATTCTCTCTGTCACATTCAGGTACACCTATCAAACGTAGATTAGGTCTTTCCACATAGTCCCATATTTCTTGGAGACTTTGTTTATTCCTTGTTACCCTTTTTTCTCTAATCTTGCCTTCTCGTTTTATTTCATTGAGTTGATCTTCACCCTCTGATAACCTTTCTTCTGCTTGGTCAGTTCAACTGCTGAAGCTTCTTCTCGTGTCGTGTTTTTCAGCTCCATCAATTCACTTATATTCCTAAGTTGTTTATTCTCATTAGCATTTCGTCAAATCTTTTTTCAAGGTTCTTAGTTTCTTTGCATTGGGTTAGAACATGGTCTTTTAGCTCAAAGAAGTTTCTTATTACCCACCTTCTGAAGCCTGATTCTGTCAATTCATCACACTCATTCTGCATCCAGCCTTGTTCCCTTGCTGGTGAGGAGTTGTGATCCCTTGCTTGTGAGGAGTTGTGATCCCTTGCTTGTGAGGTGTTGTGATCCCTTGCTGGTGAGGAGTTATGATCTCTTGTAGGAGGAGAGGTGTTCTGGTTTCTGGTGTTTTCATTCTTTTTGCACTGGTTTCTTACCATCTTTGTGGATTTGTCTGCCTGTCATCTTTGTAGTTGTTGACTTTCATATTGGGTCTCTGAGTGGATGTCCAGTTTGTTGATGATGAAGTTATTTCTTTCTGTTTCTTAGTTTTCCTTCTAACATTCAGGCCCCTCTGCTGTAGGACTGCTGTGGTCCCCTCCAGGCTGTGTTTGCCTAGGGATCACCTGCAGTGGCTGCAGAACAGTAAGGGTTGCTGTCAGTTTCTTCTTCTGCTATCTTTGTCCCAGAAGGATACCCACCAGATGTCAGTCTGAGCTCTCCTTTATGAGGTGACTCTTTGGATATACGGGGGTCAAGGAGCTGCTTGAAGAGACAGTCTGTCCTTTATAGGAGCTCAAGTGCTGAGCTGTGAGCTCTGTTGTTCATTCAGAGCTGCTGGGCAGATACATTTAAGTCTGCTGCAGCAGAACTCATAAACTCCTCCTTTTTTTTTCCCAGGTGCTCTGTCCCAGGGAGTTAGGGCTTTATATATGAGTTTCTGTTGTGCTGCTACCCTTTTTCAGGGCTGCCTTGCCCAGCGAGGAGGCAGCCAAGTCACTGTCTGCCTGCAGAGGCTTTGCTGAGCTGCTGTGGGCTCTGCCCAGCTGCCATGTGAACTTCCCTGCAGTCCTGTTTATACCGGTATAGTTAGAACTGCTTTGGCATGGCAGCCCACCTCTATAATGGCGGACTCTGTCTGTAAAGGCCGGCTGCCTTGGCAGTGGCGGACTACCTCTGTAGTGGTGGACTGCCTCAGTAATGGTGGCCGCCCCTCCCCTACAGAGCTGGATCGTCCCGGGTTCAGCTGTGCTTGCTATGAAACTCTCAATCCAGAGTGTTTCTGATTGCGTTTTTTTGTGTGAGTGGGCCCAGCCGAGCCTGATCACCTGGCTCCCTGCCTCAGAGCCCCCCCCCTTTTTTTTTTTTTAAGTTGAATGGGTGACTCTATGTCCCAGGTGTTCCAGTTGCCTGTTGAAAAGGTGCCGAGATCTGTGTGATTTCCCATGCACGACCCACTGCACTGGCTGAAACAGCTGCGCTGAGATTCGTGGCACTTTTTTGCCCGGAAATCTCCTGGCCTGGCTCCCTGTTTCAGTCCCCGTTTTTATCAGTTGAATGGACGACTGTCTCCCAGGAGCTGCAATCACCAGCTAAAACGGTGTCTGGACCCATGTATTTTGTGCAGAGAACCACAGTGCCATCCAAAACAGCAGCACTGGCCAAAACAGCCACGCTGGTGACCTGTGGGGCTCCTCTGCCTGGGAGTCTCCTGTTCTGTGGGCAATAAAAATCCATCTAGAAATGCGGTGTCCTCTCACCCTCCGCACTTTTGCTGGGAGCTGCAATCCTGAGCTGCTCCTAATTGGCCATCTTGGATCAAAGCCCTATTTTTTTTTAATGTAATAGTGATGAGCAGCAGAGTTTGGTGGATTTCTGCATTGGCAGAGTGATCCTCTGATCTCTAAGGTTTTTTTGTGTAATGAAAACATCTTCAATTTATTCTTGCTTATTTCCTGTTTCTCATTTAACCAAGTAGATGAAGGGAAATTACAAAATGGTGGAAAGATTTAATGCAACTGGCTATAAGTTGGGCCTCTAGTTGGAACATCGGGTGAACGGAAAAAGGGGAAGAGGCATAGGATGATTTTGATGTTACCAGGCCTGCTTGAGGTCTGGGGGTGACTGAACTGCCTCTGGAAAAGGGCTTGAGGTATGTGACTATGAGATGTGGGACACAAAAGTTGTGTCTCTGACGTTTGGATCCTACGTCTTCCTGATCATGTGGCCAAGATGTTTTTTCAATGAAAGATCATGCCTTAGAACCAGGAGAGGAAGGAGTGCTAGGATTCAGGAGCTGCGTGAGTCAGCTGGGCCAGGTGTCTGCTGCTTCATAGTGTCAAGGGCATGAACTACAGCTTCAGTCTCATTTTCCCAATTCAATATCAAAACATACGCCTCCATGGAGGCAAATGATTTTCCTCCACAAGCCCCAGCTTCACTGAAACCTCAGTGTCTAAATAACTGCAGGTTTTTCTTTTTATGTATTGATGGCTGATATGATCTAAATACTTGTCTCCTCCAAAACTCTTGTTGAAAGGTGGTAATATTGAGAGGTGAGGTCTTTAAGAGGTGATGGGTAATGAGGGCTCTGCTCTCATGAATGGATTAATGACTTAATGGACTAGTGGTTTATGATGGGAGTGGGACTTGTGGCTTTAAAAAAAAGAGGAAGAGAGACCTCAGCTGCCTCACTAAGCTGCCTCTCCACAGGATGCTCTGTGCTGCCTCAGGAACTCTGTAGAGTCCGCATAAGCAAGAAGGCCCTCACCAGATGAGATCCTCAATCTTGCACTTCTCAGCCTCCAGAACTGTAAAAAACAAACTTTGTTTCTTTATAAATTACCCAGTTTCAGGTACTCTGTTATAAGCAACACAAAATGGACCCAAACAATGACTAAGGGCAGCTGTGTTCACAGGTATCTCCATTTTCACACTTTAACTTAGTTCATCACCAAACTCATTACATCTTACTTCCCTCCTCTGTCCTTTATTCAAAGAAAACACTGACTAGTTTCTTAAGAAAACTTGGTTAAGGACTGTCATTTGTATGAAATGGGATAGGTGTTCGCAGCCTGGGAGACCATTTCTGGCATGAGACCAGCTGTGAGCCTCTGACCTAGGTGCTTACAAGCATTATTTCAATTTAATATTCCTAACAATCCTGCAAAGTGAGTACTATTATTATTCTTATTTTATAGATGAGAAAATAGAGGTAAGGTGTTGTGTGAATGGACCAAGGTCATAGAATTAGTAGATGGTAGAAATGGGATTTGGACTTCATCTGGTGTCGCCAAAGCACATCCTCTTAAATGCTACCAAACACTGCCTCTTGGTGGCAAAATGAAGAAGTTCATTTTGTTTATGAGAAGTTCATTTTGTTTATGAGAAGTTTGTTTATGAAGAAGTTCATTTTGTTGATGAAGAAGTTTAACCTGGTGGCAAAATGAAGAAGTCCAACTCCATAACCAAGGTATACCAGGAAATAGAAGCACAGGAGGTGGATATAAAGCATGTGGCTTGCTTAAAGAAGCCTCTATGTTGGATTGTTTGTTCAGCCCCTTACCTACGGGCTCCCCTGCTTAGTTTCACTATCTGGCTCTACCTTAAAAAATTACTTTCCTAGTTTCACTCTTTTACTCTCAGGATAGCTGAATGCAAAACAAAACACAGGATCACTCTGCTTAGTTCTCTAAATTATGTGCCAGTCCAAACAAAAATGGCCACTCAAAACATTTATCCCGAGTCCCAGAATCACACAATCACAAGAATATACACATGGTTTCCTACATCAGTTATTCTTCTAGGCTTTCCATAAATCACTGCTCTTTCATCTCTCCCCTACTGATTCTATTGGTCTTTAGTTCAGTAACTATTTATTTTCAGTAACTGAACTGAAGGCTGTTACCCTCTAGATCCCTCAACCCGACAAGCAAAGTGCCTATTCTCCTGGCTGCTAGAAGTGTTACAGCTGACATCTGAGTCTGTGTTCCAGGACTGCCCTATGCTGAGGGGAACTGCCTTCCCCAAGCTTGCATCCCTCCATGGAGAAAGATTGAAGCCAAGGATTGGTCTATGAGGAGGTTCAAGGTCACAGCCTTCTTGCCTCACTTAGGCATACTAGAGGCCATCCAGTTCTAGGATTCCCAGGGAGTTGGCTGCAGCTTTCATTACAATTTAACATTTCCCTCTGCCCAACCCAGTTTCCCTCTCCCCTTTATAGGGTTTCCCAAGAGCACCCTCTAATAAACTTCCTTCAGGCAAATCTAACAGTCTGTTTCTTGGGGACCCAACATAAGACAATATTCAACTCTTAACTTCAATCATATTCACAAATACTGTCTCTTTAAATAAAGTGCAGGGATGCAGTGTAAAGATACATACACCAGAAAAAGATATGAGTATAAAGTGCAAAAATATACCAGAAGGTAAAAATAATACATGAATTTAAAGTCTATGAATCAGTCTCTCTTGCATGCTGCTAGAAATTGTGTGATTGCTTCACATTTCATAATTTTGTCATTGTAATTGTCATCGTGCCACTAAAATTCCATGCCTTTCAATTTTGTTTTTGTTTTTTATCTTTAAATAAAAATATTTAATTAAATGCCTTCTATGGCCACTTCAGACCAAGTCCAGAACTTTACCTTAAGGTGAAAACTCTTACTATCTTTCTTATAAGGTTGTGTTTGGGAGTTTATTAGTTTGTCTTTTAATTTTTACCATGAGCAGTTTGTCTAGTCTCCTGACATGGAACTAGAGGTAACTGGAGATACAGATCCCTTTGTCAGAGTCAGCATCAAACATGTGTAAGGCATGTTTTGCCTCTAGGAAACCATCAGGGAAATAATTTTTGATCACTCTGAGTTAAAATTCTCTTTTACATTGATGCTAAAAACTTCCCCTAAGCAACCTCTACCATATTAGCATAAAGTGTCTGAGTTTCAAAGATTCAACCTCAAATGGCTCCCTTGTGTTACTCAGGAAGCAGAATACCAGGAGAAATAATCATTTCTTCTTCCTGAGTAACTTCCTATTGACCTCCCTTTCCTTTCAGTCTCTTATTGAAATGGAAACATCAGAATGAAGGGGACAGGCTGTATGAGGGAAAGATGAATCACCATTAAATGAGAAACCTCAATCCTAATGCTAAACTTGTAGAAATTGGTTTGTATGGTCCTGAGAATGGTAAAAATAATTAATAAAAATAACTTTAAAAGTTATTTAATAAAGTAAAAAATAATACAGCTAGAAAAATAAAGGTTACCTTTTTTTAATATTTAACCAAGATGCAGAAGGAAGAGGATTCTTGGTGTTTTTTTTTTTTTTTTTTTTTTGAGATGCAGTTTTGAACTGTTAACTGGGCTGGAGTGCAATGGGGTGATCTTGGCTCACTGCAACCTCTGCCTCCTGGGTTCACACTATTCTCCTGCTTCAGCCTCCTGAGTAGCTGAGATTACAGGGGCACACCACCATACCTGGCTAATTTTTTCTATTTTTAGTAGAGACAGGTTTTAACCATATTGGCCAGACTGGTCTCAAACTCCTGACCTTGTGATCCACCTACCTCCAGCCTTCTAAAGTGCTGGGATTACAGGCATGAACAGCCCACCTGGTCCATACTTGGTCTTTTAAGTGTAGAAGTCATAAAAGCTTGTCTTCTATCCTATGAATACCTTAAAGCCACGTGTGGCATTACAACCACTGAAAAAATGCTGGGTAGAGTTAGTCCACAATGACATACTTGTCATGACGTGCTTTGTCAGGCTCTGCTTTTCCCTTTACTTATTCTAGGCTGAGACCCTTTTGATTACTGTCATCAGTTAAGAGGAGGAGAAACTCCTCTGAGTTTTGAAGATTCACAGGTTATAGGACTATCTTATATGCTTGAGGATGGCTAGCATGAAACTGATGACAATGAATTAAATTATATACTTACAAAGTACAATCATTACATTTTCCTGATCATCTCTGTGTTGAGGGCAATCTGTAGGATGGATGAATCAAGGCAGCCAGCTGAAGTCCTGCCCTTTGAATCCCCTTGTGGGGAGGTATTTGGAGAGTAACTCAGGGGGCTGATGTGTAAAGGGAGTGCTAACAAATGATATGAATGTGTGTGTGTTCACTGACACACCAGCAATTGCTAAAGCAAAAGAGGTGGCTTCGTCCCTCTCTGTTGAAAAGGGCCTACTTAGAATGTAAACACTTAAACTCCTGTCACCTATAAAAATATTCTAGCATGAAAGGGGCCTCAAGGAGACATAGAATAGAAAGTAAATGGTAGCAATGTAGGAGGAAGCAGAGGGTGATTGTCCAAGGACACACACACCCTAAACAGCCCTATTTCTAATGCTCAAATTAAGAAATAAAACAATTAAGTGAAATCCTTAGGTGAGTCATCTTATCATGAATTAAACATTATTGAAAAAGGAGGGCAATTATATATAACCTAACGATTCTAGTTCCTGATATTTATTGTAAGAAGCAAACATATAAACTCATTTAAATAAATGACTATTCACAATTTTAACAGTAAAACATGAAAATATTATCTGAACATGCAAAACTAAGAGACTAACCACCAAAATGACTCAGGAAATGATTCACCATGTTGCATAAGCTGAAAACAATTAAGTTACTACATCATATGTAGAAGATGACCCAAATTTTATAAATATATATGCAGCAGAAGTTTGTAATAGCAGATAACAATTTTAGCCCTAACTATGCATAAGTTAAACTCCAAAAACATACTCTGCCATTACACAGAATAGAGACTGGCCCCTCTTCTGGACCCAGGCCCACATTATCATACTGAAGAAGGTTAAAGCCTATTTTCTGGGGAAAAGGAACATGGTGAAGGGTGAGGTGGGAGAAGTGGGGAAGCAGAGGAAACCCCATGTCGGAAAGTACAGAAGGAAGTGAACCTCTAGGCCCAGCCAGAACCCTAGGAATAGGAACAATTGTACTCATGTTCGCATAGAGAAACCAAGATGCAGAGAGAAGAGGGTAGGTTAATTGCCTGAGGTTACAGAGGTGTAAGTAGAGGAGTCAAAATTTGATCCCAGGGGCTGGGCATGGTGACTCATGCCTGTAATCCCAGCACTTTGGGAGGCTGAGGTGAGCGGATCACCTGAGGTCAGGAGTTTGAAACCAGCCTGGCCAACACGGTGAAACCCTACGTTGGATGTCATTTTACCTATTTGCTTTGTAGGTCTAATTTATTTGGGGCCAATTATTTTTGGTCTAGGCTGCTTATGCAAAAAAGTTAAAAAAAAAACCCTAAATATAAAAAATAATTATTATTTATTTTATTTAGCCCATTTCTTTCTTTTTTTTTTTTTTTTTTTTTTTTGAGACAGTGTTTCGCTCTTGTTACCCAGGCTGGAGT
This sequence comes from Cacajao melanocephalus, assembly GCA_963573385.1. NCBI lineage: Eukaryota > Metazoa > Chordata > Mammalia > Primates > Pitheciidae > Cacajao > Cacajao melanocephalus. Next base: position 7,575 of record CAUYLG010022957.1, read on the forward strand.
GCAATGGCGTGACCTCAGCTCACTGCAACCTCTGCCTCCTGGGTTCAAGCAATTCTCCTGCCTCAGCCTCCCAAGTAGCTGGGACTACAGGCTGCGCCACCATGCCCAGCTAATTTTTTTATTTTTAGTAGAGATGGGGTTTCACCATGTTGACCAGGACGGTCTTGATCTCCTGACTTCGTGATCCACCTGCCTTGGCCTCCCAAAGTGCTGAGATTACAGGTGTGAGCCACCGTGCCTGGCCTAGCCCATGTATTTTTGTCTTTGTTAAAAAAGCAATTTAAATCATTACTGAAAAAAAAAATTCAGAAAATGTGGCCAAACAAAAGCAGACAAAGAACAACACTCATAATCCCACCATCCAGAGAGAGCGGCACTACAGGTATTAACTCTTCTGCAGAAATCCCTTCAGATCATTTTCATTGCTCTCTGTAAATTAATATAATTATGGAGAGTACTTATGTTGGTTGTACATGCTCTATAATCAAGCATTACAGTCAGTCTAAATCAAAGGGAAGAAAACGTTTAAATCTATCCCTTCTTTCTTTTTCTCTGTATCCTAAGGGATTTGTGAAATGATTCAGCCATTTCCCCAAGGCAGGAAAAAAATAAAGCATGGATAGAGAATAGTTTTTGTTATAAATGTCAACTTGAATCAATTTGGTAGTGGTTGCATGAGCTGTGTTTTGAGACACTTTGTGAAAATGTACCTGAGCTATGAATTCTCAGTACTGAGGGCTCAGGAAGAGAAAGGTGAAGTAAGAGCACCGGGGCCTTGTGTCTGCCACCCAGGCTTACAGGGCTTCTGCTTATGTGACAGCTCCCTCTGTTACCTCTGTTTCCCCAGCTACATGCTCAAGAATGCAAACTGCTATGTTCTGTACCTTTTTCTTGGTCTTCTTCCTTTGCTCAAAGATGCCTAGTTTACTCTGTCTGATATAGAAAATATATGCAAGTTAAGAATTTTAAGGTACCATGCTTGCCTTGAAGTGAAAAAAAAATACTCTTAAAATATTATAATGGGTGCTTAGAAATCTGTAGTGGTTAGAAGCATTTAACATTTTGGTCTCTGAATTAGCAATATCATACATTATATACTATCCAGAATTCCCTGAGAAGGTAAGACCACTGAAAAGAACAGCATCAAAATTTCGATTCAATGCTTTATACTGGTGACTGTGGATGCTCATTTTTACGTCAGGGTTATTATGATAGAAGGAGGGACCAAATTGAGAAGAAATTGCAAAGAGTATGGAATTAGACTAGGGTCTCATATATGAAATCTCAATAAAATTTGAGACATCACATCATACAGGTCCATTTTCACAAAATCTTGTTACCACAAGCCAGATTGTAAGCTGTCTTGGTAGAGTCGGCCTGGGCTTTGGAATGACTCCACCACCAGAGACAGGACGCTGGTTCCTGATTCAACATAAACACAATGCTACTGTATGCTGAAAAGATCCTTCTTTAATTAGTTTTCCATGCCTTCTCCTTTGTGCTTCGAGAGAGGCAACTTGGTGTAGTAGAAAGAGCAGACACTTAAACATTTTTAATACATCTTCAAATCCTAGTTCTTCCATTCACTAGCTAGTTGGCTTTGGGTGAGTTACTTAGCCCCGTCTCTGTCTCTGACTGTTGTGTGTAAAATAAAAATATAATGCCTATCTTGCAGTAATGTTGTAAAGAGAAATAGGATAATGTGCGAATCACCTAGCACAATGGCTAGCTCATAGTCTGAGCTTAATAAATGTTCGTCATATCGTGTATACCAGGGGAGTAATAATCTAGTATTTAATAAATTGCTATTTATTTTCATTTTAAAAATTATGGATTTTGGTACTCTATATATCCATGGGCTCCTTTTCCAGCTTTAAGAGACAATTTAAATGTATTTCTTTGTAAGACTGCCTCTCTAAACTTTTCATAATTTCTGTAGCTTACCAGTTCTTCCCTGAGGTATGATTGCAGCCAGGATTGCAAATGGCACTCTCAGGGCAGACATACCATGGCTAGTCAGTAGAATCAGAGCTGGAACCAGCCAAGAAGAATGCCTGTAACTATTTGTAGGTACCAGCAGGCTGGAGAGCAGAGGTATGGCATAGGTTGCTTCAAGACTTAGAGGTAACTTTCATTCCCTGAGGGTGGAGGATGATGGGAGGGATGGGGGGCATACAGAGATGAAACCGGCCTTCGGTGACAAAAACAAACAAAAAGTATTCCCTTCATCTTTCAATATGGTCACCTGCTGGTGATCTAGGTGATTTCCTAGTCATTAGGCTGCTCTGAAATTTAGGCAGCTCCAAGGAATGGAAAATCTGGGATCGTAAGAAAGTAAAGTCAGGGAGTAGGCAGATCTGTACCTGTCTTTCACCCTATAAGGGCATGAATTCTTGAACTGCAGGAGACAGAAAAGTCCGAATTCTGCCTCAGTCTCAGGCAAACCGCTAAGTCTTGTAACTGACATTCCTTAGTAGCCACTGTGCCAATATATCAGATTCTCAGATAGCTCCTGCTTAGGATGAAGCCCTTTCACATACATACTTTATGTAATTTTAATAATACAATTAGGTAATATCTACCCAAATTTCATAATAGAAGGAATTAGAAGCAGAGGCTTCTAACTCCAAGGTGAATTATTGTGCCCTGGGCCATAGCTACATCCTCCCATTCCTTATTCCTTCCAGTTCCCTCACCTCCCAGCCTGCAACCCAAAACCACTATCTTTAGGAAACTCTCACCACATGTGGACACACACAATTTCACAGCCCCAGTGAAGTACAGAATTATGCTAAGAACAGAGAGACAGTGCAAATGATTATACAATAGGCAATCCAAGTGAGAATGGATCTTGGAACCAGAATGCCTGGCTCATATCCTCATTTCTCCACTTAACTGAGTGATCTGAGTAATCCTGGTCAAGTCCCTTACCCTTCTACGTTTCAATTTCCTTATCAAGTCCCTAACCTTCTATGTTTAAATTTCCTTATCTGTCAAATGGAGATAATAGCAGTACCTATTTCATGAAGTTGCTGTGAGGATCACATAAGTTAATGTACAAGAAACACTTAGATGAGTAGACGAGTGCTTGTTATATGACACAAACTATAAGTGCTAGTTCACATTACCAAATCAGCAACTCAATTTTCTAACTCAAGAATCTTAGGCACTGCAACCAGTCAGCCACAAAGGAGAAATAAAGTGATACTTACGCCATTCTGAGACAGTGTTACATTCCCAGGAAGGGTCTTCTTCATTTTTCTAATTTTGCACATCTCCAGACAATTTACAAAAATACATTTAAAAAAATCTCTATGGTATAGTTCAGAGTTGAGTCAGAATAATTAATTTTGACCATGAATTCCGATATTTTAAGCCTACCAGCTAATGCTAGCTCATACCTGAAAACCTTTCACATACCCAATAATGATCATTTAAATATCTTAAATTCATCAGTGTAGATATCCAAATCCTTTTGACACAGAATTTTTTTCACATTGAACTTTCATCTCACCATGGAAAAGATCAACCACTACGAGACACATGATCTACAGATAATGTGGCCAACTTTCTTCATATTGGTGGCACAAGCCAGGCACTGTGCTGACTCTAAGAAATACATCAGAAAGCTATACAAACAGCCCCTTACCTCACAGAGCTGAAAACCTAGAGTAGTACGTGCTCTCCAACAGTTGCCATTAACCGTATATGACTATTTCAATTTAAAATTAATTAAAATTAAATATTAAGAGTAAAAATATATTTCTTCAGTCATGCTAGCCACATTTCAAGTGTTTCATAGTCGTGTGCTTAGTGGTTAATGTACTGGACAACAGAGATATAGAATATTTCCAGTGTTATAAAAAGTTCTATTGTGTATTGCTGACCTAGAGAAAGATAAAAATAAGTAGGCCAGGTGCGGTGGCTCAAGCCTGTAATCCCAACACTTCGGGAGGCCGAGGTGGGTGGATCACGAGGTCAAGAGATCGAGACCATCCTGGCCAACATGGTGAAACCCCGTCTCTACTAAAAATTACAAAAATTAGCTGGGCGTGGTGGCGCGCACCTGTAGTCCCAGCTACCTGGGAGGCTGAGGCAGGGGAATTGCTTGAACCCAGGAGGCGGATATTGCAGTGAGCTGAGATTGCACCATTGTACTCCAGCCTGGCTCCTGGAGACACAGCAAGACTCTGTCTCAAAAGAAAAAATATAATAAGTACACAGGCAATGAGAATACAGTGAGAAAATGCGATGATGGAAAAATGCAGGATACTAAAGGTAAAACCTGTAAAGTCAGACTTGGTAGGAGATAGGGATTAGAGAAAAATTCCTAGAGTTAGTGGCATCTAAGCTGAGACTGTTTGTTTAACAAACATCCTCTAAACACGTGCCATACTCCACTTGTACCATGTGCTGGAGATATAGGAAAGCATGTACTATAAACAAAGTTTCTTTCTCATAGAGCTTCAGTGGAGGAAGATACTAAACAAACACACTCCTGAGAAAATTTCTGGTGACGATGAGTGCTATGGAGAAAAAAACAGGCTGACACAAAGAGGCTACTTCAATCCAGTGAAAAGGCAGGCCTCAGTTGCATTTGAGAGTCTTAAAAACATAGTGGCACAAGCTTCATGGTCGTGCGATTTTTTTTTTCCCATCAGTGCTCAGTCACCCTGGAGAAAGTTCAAGAAAGTCAGACTGTTGGGGTCCTGTAACAGGAGGGTGGGTCCACAGAATTAAGGATATGGCAAGGGTTATTAACGCTCTCGACTGTGAGATCTGAGTTTAACAGAAAAGGCAGTGAAGACAGGTGGACTGATTCACACTGAAAGAGACTGCAGATCTAAATGGGGCAGGAGGAGACAAAGGGCAGGGACAACTGGCCACAGGATTGAAAGGACAGTCAGAGAGCCAGGTAGGTGATGGTTAGAGAGCAAAATGTTCAAATTTTATTGTTCAGAGAAAAAAAGTTCCCAGGAGCAGCCATAGAACTGGGTGAATGAAATAGACTAGAGGTGAGAGCAACGCGGGTGAAAATGCATAGATGTGAGATTCTGACTTGCCCCATCATGCACAACTCAGGATGCATCCCACAAGGTCATCACAGACCTGCTTTATTCATTTTTCCTCCAAAAAACTACTAGACCTATCACATCACTCTGTGCCCATTTAAGGAAATGACTTTTCTTTTTTCAAGTCACCTTCTTGGATTAAAAGCAGGAACATAACGACACCTGCTAATGGGCTGGTACCTGCTCAGATCAGCAACCAAGTCCCCAGATTCCCCAGCTGGAATTGACTCTCCTTGGTAGGGGACGCCCTACAGCTCTAGAATCCTCCCAGGTTCCCAGCAAAAGCCAGAGGATCACTTAATCTTAGCCCTCAGGCCTAACCTTGCCTCTCAAAACAAGATCAGTCTAAGACAAGAGAGATTCATTTGAAGAGCAGCAAGGAAATCCCCTGGCCTCAAATAATACCTCCAACTGTGTTTACATTTGCACACTGGGCTTAATAACTGCCTTCTTTGGCCTTAAAAAAATGAAAGCAAAATGTCATTCTTACTCCCAGCCTTATCCTCTCATTTTAGCTTCTACCATGGAATTGTTTGTGCTTCAGCCAATGCTCCATGGTCTGCAAGCAAATTAGGAACCCTGACAGCATGCCCACAACAAGTGAACTGGCAGATAAAACCTGGCAAAAATCATCATGCGAAGTAAACTTTACAGAAACATGATCCGTCCTTTCTCTACCTTATAATGCCTAGGGTATTCCTACTCACCCTTCCAGACCTTGCTCTTTTGACTCTCCATGTTAATGAAGACTTTCCCAACCTTTAGCCACCTTCACCTATAAAACACTCTCCTATATGACACCACTATTTCTCTCTATTGCAACTTTAAAAAAATCTATCTGGCTCCCTTATGAAATCATTTGTGTTTTTTTAAGCAAGAGATTTTTTTTTAAGTTCATCTTTATTTTTCTGGTACTCCTGTAATATTTAGTACATCAAATGCATGTAATGAATATTTTTGGGAGAAAAGAAGAAAAGGCAGGACAAAAGCAAAGAGGGAGGAAGGAAAGAAGGTGTGCATGAAATCAGGAGAGAGAAACAATGGATCAGTTGGAGAGAAATGACGGAATTCTAGATGTTCCTATTATAAAACGTGGAGGCAGGAATAAGCAGAGAAGTGGCCATCAAACCTGTTCTGAACCTAAGCCTGCATTAGTCTCTAGGGTCTAGAAAGTCTATAACAGTCTTTACAACAATTGAATCTGGATTCCTATGCTATTTGTCTCACATTTTACCTGTAGAGAAAAGCAAAGCTTAGTGAAGGGGAGGCTAAAGTCAAAGACTTGGTTCTTGACTGTGTGGCTAGTTGGTCCTGTGACCTCGAATGAACCACTTAAACCCCCTGAATCTCAGTGTCAGCAGGCTAATCATATCTGTTCTACACCCTTTTGGGGAAGTTCAAGTGAGATTACGGAAGTGAAAAATCTTTGTAAAATCACTGAGGATGGATGATTACTGTCACTGGATTTACATCCACATAGCTCCCGGATCTACCGTCCCCAAGGCCAAAGTGTAGATTCAGATGAGCCAGGCGGTCTCAGCTACATACAGAACAAGACGTACACCTTGCTTTCATCATAGATAAGTTAGACAACATCACGTATACTCATATGATATGGTTTGGCTGTGTCCCCACCCAAGACTCGCCTTGAATTGTAATAACCTCCATGTGTTGTGGGAAGGACTTGGTGGGAGGTAATCAGATCATGGGGGCAGTTTCCCCATGCTGTTCCCATGATAGCGAGTGGGTTCTTATGAGATCTGATGGTTTTATGTGTCTGGCATTTCCCCTTCTGGCACTCATTCTCTCTCCTGCTGCCCTGTGAAGAGGTGCCTTCTGCCTAGATTGTAAATTTCCCGAGGCCTCCCCAGCCATGCAGAACTATTAGTCAATTAAACCTCTTTTTTTATAAAGTACCCAGTCTTGAGTATTTCTTCATAGCAGTGTGAGAATGAACTAATACAGTAAACTGGTACTGAGAGAGTGGGGCACTGCTGTAAAGATACCTGAGAATGTAGAAGTGATTTTGGAACTGGGTAACAGGCAGAGGTCAGAACAGTTTGGAGGGCTCAGAAGAAGACGAGAAGATGTGGAGAAGTTTGAAACTTGCTAGAGACTTGTTGAATGGTTTTGACCAAAATGCTGATAGTGATATGGACAATAAAGTCCAGGCTGAGGTGGGCTCAGATGGAGATGATGAACTTCTTGGGAACGGGAGCAAATGTCACTCTTGCTATGCTTCAGCAAAGAAACTGGTGGCATTTTGCCCCTGCCCTAGATATCTGTGGAACTTTGAACTTAAGATAGATAATTTAGGGTATCCGGTGGAAGAAATTTCTAAGTGGCAAAGTGGGGATCAAGAGGAAGCAGAGGATAAAAGTTTGGAAAATTTGCAGCCTGACCATGTAGTAGAAAAGAAAAACCCATTTTCTGGGGAGAAATTCAAGCCAGCTGCAGGAATTTGCATAAGTAATGAGAAGGCAAATGTTAATCACCAAGAAAATGGAACAACTGTTTCCAGGGCATGTCAGAGACCTACACAGAAGTGCCCTCACCCCCCACCCCCAATCACAGGCTCAGTGGCCTAAGAGGGAAAAATCACTCCCTGGGCTGGGACCAGGTGCCTCCTGCTCTATGCAGTCTTGGGAAATGGTTCACTGCGTCACAGCTGCTTTGGCTCCTGCCTTGGCTAAAAGGGGCCAATGTACAACTCAGTCCATTGCTTCAGAGGGTGCAAGCTCCAAATCTTGGCAGCTTCCACATGGTGTTGGGCCTGTGGGTATGCAGAAGAAAATAATTGAGGTTTGGGAACCTCCGCCTAGATTTCAGAGAATATATGGAAATGCCTGGAGGTCCAGGCAGAGGTGTGCTACAGGGGCAGAGCCCTCATGGATAACCTCTGCTAGGGCAGTGTGGAAGGGAAATATGAGATAGGAGCCCCCACACAGAATCCCCACTGGGGCATTGCCTAGTGGAGCTATGAGAAGAGGGCCACCGTCCTCCAGAGCTCAGAATGATAGATCCACAAACAGCCTGCATTGTGTGCCTGGAAAAGCAGCAGACACAACACCAGCCCATGAAAGCAGCCAGGAGGAGAGCTGTACACTAAAAAGCCACAGGGGTAGAGCTGCAAAAAGCCATAGGAGCCCACCTCTTGCCTCAGCATGCCCTGCTTGTGAGACATGAAGTCAAAGGAGATCATTCTGGAGCTTTAAGATTTGACTGCCCCACTGGATTTCTGTCTTGCATGGAGCCTATAGCTCCTTCATTTTGGCCAATTTCTCGAATTTGAAATGGGTGTACTTACTCAATGCCTGTACCCCCATTGTATCTAAGAAGTAGCTAACTTGCTTTTAGTTTTACAGCCTCATAGGGAGAAGGGACTTGCCTTGTCTCCGATGAGAATTTGGACTTGGACTTTTGGGTTAATGCTGAACTGAGTTAAGACTTTGGCGGACTGTTGGAAGGGCATGATTGTGTGGACATGAGATTTGGGAGGGGCCAGAGGTGGGATGCTATAGTTTGCCTCTGTGTCCCCACCCAAATCTCACCTTAAATTGTAATAATTCCCACGTGTTGTGGGAGGCACCAGGTGGGAGGTAATTGGATCATGGGAGTGGTTTCCCCCATGCTGTTCTCATTCTAGTGAGTAAGTTCTCATGAAATCTGGTGGGTTTATATTCTTCTGGCATTTCCCCTGCTGTCACTCATTCTCTCTCCTGCCACCCTGTAAAAAAGTACCTTCTGCCTTGATTGTAAGTTTTCTGAGACTTCCCCAGCCATGCAGAACTGTGAGTCAATTAAACCACTTTCCTTTATAAATTACCCAGTCTTGGGTATTTCTTCATAGCAGTGTGAGAACAGGCCAATACATTATAGTTTCCACAATTCTCACATTTTTGCTTCTGCATCTACTATGTTGGTATGAGTTCCACAATATTCCTCAGCTTAGTGTTCATCTCAGGAAGACAGCCAGTCACAGCAGCAAAACCTGCTCTAGGTCAATCTGGAGAGAGAGCCATTTCCTCTTTCGACTTCACCAAAGGAAAATTAGAGCAAGGCCAGGTGGAGGAAGGTTTTCATAGTCCTCAACCCATTGCTTTAGGTTCTGGACCTGGCATACATGAGCAAGGTGACTGAAATAATCATTTTCCCTATTTTTAAGGTGGTGCTTACCATTGACTAGAATACAAGAGAGATACATGCACACCTGAGACTTCCCTTTTTCCACTGCCTTACACACCTCTCCTTTCTTCTCACGTTCACTTCCATAGCCTTCCCAAATAACAACTCTGCAGTATTAAAGGAAATTCTAGGGTTAGTTTCCTCCTTTCCATTTCTGACAAATCACTTTCCTCTCCCAAATTTGCCCATGCCAGCCAAATGATGATGTAAGGGGATTTAAAAAGTAATTGCTGGAGCTATTTTGGAACCTCATTAAGTAATGGGGTTTGGCATAAATCTGTCTGGCTATTATTTTCCCCCAGGATGGGTCATCCCAAATTTTCTGATCTAGTAAGCAGAAATAACAGGAAAAGCCTACACTATTTTTTTGTAAGTTTTACTTTTCCCAAGTCAGCGATATGGTCTTTGTAAAGTGTACACTAGGGTATTTGAATATTGATGCTGAATATGAGGATGCCAATGTTAGGACCTAAATGTCAGAAGATCTGAAAAGCCCAAGAAAAGAAGATAGAAAAAGACTATTCCAGGGTAGGGGCAATGGAGGCAGAGCCACAGTGACAAGCGGGCTTCTCCCCTGATATTGAAGCATTATGGTGTCATGGCTGCAGGCACGGATTCTGAACCCACACTACCCACAGCAGCAGCCATAAGCCACACATAGCTCTCAAGCATCCTAAATGTGCAACTGAGGAACTGAATTTTATATTGTATTTAGTTTTAATTTAAAACTCATATTCAATTCAGTTATTGAAAATGAGTATGGTTGAAATAAATTCGTAAACCTTCATTTTCAACTAAATTTTATGAAATCTAAATACTAATGAAATATTTCTGATTAAAATTTATCATTCAAATTGAGATATGGTATAATATTAAAATACACACCAGACTTCAAAGACATAATACAAAAAATGTAAAGTGTCGTATTAGTAATTTTTATGGTGATTACATGTCCAAGTGATATTTTGGATATATTGGACTTAATCAGACATATTAAATTGACTTCATTTGTCTCTTTTTACTTTTTTGAGGTAGCTACTGGAAAATTTAAAATTACACATGTGCTTGCATTATATTTCTCTTGGACAATGCTTTTCTGGAGCATGGACTACATGGGCTCAGATTCAATTTCTATCACTTTCTAGCTAGGGGATGTGCTCAAATGTGTTTTCAGGGCCTTTTATGAAAAGTGGGCCAGTAATATAGTACTTACGATATAGTTGGTGTGAAGTATAAGTGAATTACATGTGTTACAGCATGTTACAGGTGTTGTTTCACCAGCCAGAACCCCCTGTGGCCAGTGGTGTCTTTGCCTGAGTGTTGCTCAGGCCTGCTGGGCTCATTCCACCCACTCAGCCTGGCAGGTTGTGCTCAACTTGCACTACCAGACTGGATCCCATGCCTGCCAATGGTAAGCCAGACACAGAGCAGCAAGGAGTGTGCGAGCAAGCAAGTGTGAGGTCCAACCACTGCACACAGCCAGGCACTCCAGCCTCTGTGGCAGGGCAGGCAGCTCCATTATAGGCACTGGGTCCATGTGAGGCTGCAGGTGGACCAGATGTACTGCAGGCAGCTTCTGCTGTGGGCACTGGTGTCTGGACAGGGGGGATGCAGTAGCATCCAAAAGCTCACAGATGCCAGAAACCACAGAGCTCCAAAGATGGTGTTACAGCCCTCACTTGGGGAGCCCCTCGGTCTGGGCCACAGCTCTTCTTTCTTATCGCCTGCAACATGGTGAGCAGGGGGGCATGTTTCCACCCTGTTTATGTTATAGCGCTTTCAGTCCCAGCATTCAGTCCCGAGTTCTTGTCTCATGTACAGAACAGTGAGGTAAGTGGACAACTGGAGAGAGCAAGCTGGAGAGGAGCTTTATTGAGTGACAGAACATCTCTTGGGAGACCCAAAATGGGTACTTCCTATACATAGGCAGGCCATTCTAGTGAGTGTCCAGCTCACAGCAGAGAGGAGATCTGGAGTGAATAGCTCTTATCTGGTCGTCCCAATTAGTTGAGGAGACCAGAATTGGGTAGCTCCTTCCCACAGCGAGTAGTCCTGATATCTATGTGAGTCTGTGGTTTTTATGGGCTCAGAAGAGAGGAAGTGTGTGCTGATTGGTCCATGGGTGGTCATAGGTGGGCCTGGAAAAAGCACCATAAGTTCTCACTCTGGGCTGCAGACTCCACCCAGAACTGACAGCCTGGCCCCCAATGCTTCAGGCCATCCTTGGTTTGAAGGTGAGGCTTCACTGAAGATCCACCCATTTCTGCCCAGGAGCCTGTCTACCTCTTGTCTCCATCAATCATGTTGTCCATGGGCACCCAAGCTGTTCATGGCCAGGTCATGACAGTGCCTGGGCTCAGCTACAACTTTGCTCCACATGGGAGCAGGCGCCCGGTGCGGGGAGAGGCCAGGGAGTGAGAGCAGGCACTTCTAAGACTGCGGAGGGTGGGGGCTTCGAAGCCCCCAAGAGCACATCAGTCCTGAATTCAGAGCTGCAGGTGGGTGGCTGCAGTCATACCCAGGGAGCGCAGGTCTCCCACTCCACCAACTCAGAAGGGGGCAGGGCTTCCTGCCTGTTCCTGGCTCCCACAGGCTCTGTGGAGTGCATAGCTCCAGCCGCGCCTCCCTGGCTACAGCCAGCATCTTCACAATGGCTGCTCTAGACAGGCCTCTGCTGCAGTCACGTGTAAGCATATAATTCATGAATAGCTCATGTCACATGGTGTGCTGAATATATGTTACCTATTATTATGCTTATAGCTGTCATGGTTGTGGGAACATCAAGAAACCGGAAGAGGACTGTGAAATGTCAGAAAGGAAAAAAAAATTCTCTTTCTTCTGAAAGCCTCATAGAAAATATCCATTCAGATCTGGGTGGAAAATGCCTTGAGGCCTTGCTCCCATGGTTTGCAGCTGCACACTAGGACACCACTGATATTCTCTCATGGGCTATGAGTCAGAACATTCTCTGTCTCCTGCATAGATTCCTACAGATGCCAAAGGGCACAACTAATGAAAGGGTGCCCTGATATAATAACTGATACTAGTAAACATGTGGCACTGAACCAGAAGTGTGAAGGCTCTCTGCCACAACTAGCCTTATATCTTTCAGAAAGTCATTAGTTTCTCTGGGCTCTGTTTCCTCATCAATTAAATAAAGATAATAGAAAGTGCTACTGTGAGGATTGAATAAGACAGCAGGATAGAGAGAGCTCTATCAACTACATAATACTGTGCCAACACGAATACCTTGTACTTTTAGAATCATTACTGCAGGATTAGCTTTTTTCCTGGACAAAACATGTAGATGCTTCTGTAGGATTATTTCCAGAGATCAGGAAGACTTACCTGTCTTCCAAACTTTCTCTAAACTGGTCTATGGTAAAGTAGTAAAATCCTATGCTGTAGAAAATTCCAACAATTCTTTGGGAAATGAAAATGTGAAAGACATTTAGGGATCAACTAGTAAATCACCACCATCTATTAACTCCTTGTCTCCTCATAGCTTGCAGTGATCTGACAAGTCTTTGAGGAAATGAGCCACAGTTTAGGTAGGTTTGCATTTATTCATTTACTCTTTAATTCAATAGGGGTGTGTGTGTGTGTGTGTGTGTGTGTGTCTGTGTGTGTGTGTGTGTGTGTGATATAGCATGTTACTGAAATGAGAATTCCTAAAGCAGGATAAGAAAAATGGATCAGGACTGCAGCAGGGAGTGGATGATATGATTTTTTTTTTCTGTTAATTTATTTATTGATACTCCTTTCAAAAAGACTTGAGGCAATGATGGAAATACAAACAGAAAAGAAATAAAATTAAACCAACCAAGGCTATCAGAGTGAAGAGACTCTGAGACAGGAAATTTCAGTGTTTTCTGCAATGGGGAGTACGGCGTTCTGTGTATATCAGGTCAGCCCCGTTTGTTAATAGTGTTTTTCAGGACCTCTCTGTCTTCACTGATTCCATTTTCTATCAGTCATTGAGAAATGTGTGTTAAAATGTCCCATTGTAGTTTTGGATTTCTCTCTTTCTACTTTTCGTTCCGTCGGTTTTTTTTTTTTTCTATTTTCGTTCTTTTTTTATTGCATTTTAGGCTTTGGGGTACATGTGAAGAACATGCAAGATTGTTGCATAGGTACACATATGGCAGTGTGACTTGCTGCCTTCCTCCCCATCACCTATATCTGGCATTTCTCCCCATGCCATCTCTCCCCAACTTCCCACCCCCCCCAGTACCAACCCAATTTCCCCCAGACACACCCCACTGGGTGATGCACCCCACCCAGTGTCCAAGTGTTCACATTGTTAAACTTGGTCCACTGGTTGGGGCGAATCATACAGGGGGTTTTTTTGGGTGGGTTTGGTTTGGTACCGTTGGGGGTGGGGTGGTGGGGTCGGGATAACATGGGGAGAAATGCCAGATACAGGTGATGGGGGGATG
>CAUYLG010022958.1:0-15640 GCA_963573385.1 Cacajao melanocephalus
ACACATTTAAAGCAGTGTCTAGAGGGAAATTTATAGCATTAAATGCCCACATAGTAAGCCAGGAAAGATCTAAAATCAACACCCTAATATCACAATTAAAAGAACTAGAGGAGCAAGATCAAACAAATTCAAAAGCTAGCATGAGGCAAGAAATAACTAAGTTCAAACCAGAACTGAAGAAGACAGAGACACAAAAAAAAAGCTTTCAAAAAACAAAAAAAACAAAAAAAAACAATGAATTGAGGAGCCAGTTTTTTGAAAAGATCAACAAAATAGATAGACCGCTAGCCAGACTAGTAAAAAAGAAAAGAGAGAAGAATCGAATAGATGCAATAAAAATGATAAAGGAGATATCACCACCAATTCCACAGAAATACAAACTACCATCACAGATTACTACAAACACCTCTATGCACATAAACCAGTAAATCTAGAAATATATACATTCCTGGACATATACAGCCTCCCAAGACTAAATCAGGACAAAGTTGAATCCCAGAATAGACAAATAACAAAGTCTGAAGTTGAGGCTGCAATTAATAGCCTACCAACCAAAAAAAGTGCAGGACCAGACAGGTTCCCAGCCGAATTCTACCAGACTTAAACTGAGGAGCTGGTACCATTCCTTCTGAAACTATTGCAAACAATACAAAAAGAGGGAATCCTCCCTAACTCATTTTATGAGACCAACATTATCCTGATACCAAAACCTGGTAGAGACACAACTAAAAAGAAAAAAAATTCAGGCCAATATCCATGATGAACATTGATGCCAAAATCTTCAATAAAATACTGGCAAACCAAATCCAACAGCACATCAAAAAGCTTATCCATCACGATCAAGTCAGCTTAATCCCTAGGATGCAAAGCTGGTTCAACATACACAAACGTAAAAACGTAATCCATCACATAAACCAACCCAAAGACAAAAACCACATGATTATCTCAATAGATGCAGGGAAGGCCTTTGACAAAATTCAAAAGCGCTTTATGCTAAAAACTCTCAATAAACTATGTATTGATGGAATATATCTCAAAACAACAAGAGATATTTATGACAAACCCACAGCCAATATCATACTAAACAGACAAAAACTGGAAGCATTCCCTTTGAAAACTGGCACAAGACAAGGATGCCCTCTATTACCACTCATATTCAACATAGTATTGGAAGTTCTGCCCAGAGCAATCAGGCAAGAAAAAGAAATAAAGGGTATTCAGTTAGGAAAAGAAGAAATCAAATTGTCTCTATTTGCAGATGATATGATTGTATATTTAGAAGACCTCATCATCTCAGACCAAAATCTCCTTAAACTGATAAGCAACTTCAGTAAAGTCTCAGGATACAATATCAATGTGCAAAAATCAGAAGCATTCCTATACACCAATAACAGACAAACAGAGAGCCAAATCATGAGCAAACTGCCATTCACAATTGCTACAAAGAGAATAAAATACCTAGAAATACAACCAACAGATCTACAAACCACTGCTCAAGGAAATAAGAGACAACACAAACAGATGGAAAAACATTCTATGCTCATGGTTAGGAATAATCTATATTGTGAAAATGGCCATACTGCCCAAAGTAATTTATAGATTTAATGCTATCCCCACCAAGCTACCACTGATCTTCTTCATGGAACCGGAAAAAACCACCTTAAACTTCATATGAAACCAAAAAGGAGCCCACACAGTCAAGACAATCCTAAGTGAAAAATAAAAAACAAAAAACAAAAAAACAAAAAAAACAAAGCTGGAGGCATCATGCTACCTGAATTCAAACTATACTAAAAGGCTGCAGTAATCAAAACAGCATGGCATTGGTACCAAAAGAGACATAAAGAACAATGGAACAGAACAGAGGCCTTGGAAGTAACACCACACATCTACAAGCATCTGATCTTTGACAAACCTGACAAAAGCAAGCAATGAGGAAAGGACTCCCTGTTTAATAAATGGTGTTGGGAAACCTGGTTAGCTATATGCAGAAAGCTGGAACTGGACCCCTTCCTTACACCTTATACAAAAATTAACTGCAGATGGATTAAAGATTTAAATACAGGACATAACACCATAAAAATCCTAGAAGAAAACCTAGGCAATAGCATTCAGAACATAGGCATAGGCAAGGAAGGACTTCATGACTAAAACACCAAAAGCAATGGCAACAAAAGCCAAAATAAACAAATGGGATCTAATTAACTCAAGAGCTTTTTCACAGCAAAAGAAACAATCATTAGAGTAAACCAGCAACCAACAGAATGGGAAAAAAAATTTTGCAAGCTACCCATGTGACAAAGGGCTAATATCCAGAATCTACAAAGAACTAAATCAAATTTACAAGAAAAAAACAAACAACCCCATTAAAAAGAGAGCGAAGGATATGAACAGTTACTTTTCAAAAGAAGGCATTTATGCAGCCAACAAACATGAAAAAAAGCTCATCATCACTGGTCATTAGAGAAATGCAAATCAAAACTACATTGAGATACCACCTCTTGCCAGTTACAATGGTGGTCATTAAAAAAATCTGGAGACAACAGATGTTGGAGAGGATGTGGAGAAATAGCAACACTTTTACACTGTTGGTGGGAGTGCAAATTAGTTCAACCATTGTGGAAGAGAGTGTGGTCATTCCTCAAGGATCTAGAAATAGAAATACCATTTGACCCAGTAATCCCATTACTGGGTATATACCCAAAGGATTATAAATCGTTCTATTATAAATCACATGCACATGTGTGTTCACTGCGGCAGTGTTTACAACAGAAAAGACTTAGAACCAAACGAAATGCCCATAAATGATAGACTGGATAAAGAAAATGTAGCACATATACACAATGGAATACCATGCAGCCATAAAAAAGGATGAGTTCATGTCCTTTGCAGGGACACGGATGAAACTGGAAACCATCATTCTCAGCAAACTGACACAGGAACAGAAAACGAAACACCACATGTTCTGACTCATAAGTGGGTGTTGAACAATGAGAACACATCAGCACATGGAGGAGAACATCACACACTGGTGCCTGTTGGGGGGTGTTGGAGCTAGGGGAGGGATAGCAGGAGTACAGGGGATTGGGGAAGAGTAACATTAGGAGAAATACCTAATGTAGATGAAAGTGGGGATGGATGCAGCAAACCACCATGGCATGTGTATACCTATGTAACAATCTTGCATGATCTGCACATGTACCCTAGAACTTAAAGTATAATAATAAAAAAAATACCAATTGTGACACTAATAATAATGCAGAGTGTTTTCAGAATACTATTTTTGTTGTCTGCATTGTAAAAAACATGATTGTTCTGGACATAGTCTCAGAGTTAACATTTGACTATCTAATTTATACTTAAAAGGAAGAGAATGACCCAGGAAAACAGTGAGAATGCATGCATTTAGTCTATGTATAGAGGGAACTTTCTCATCTCTATTCTTGTGACATACTGAAAGATATATGCCCTTTTCACATCTAGTGTCTCTTTAGCTCCAATTCTAAAAGAGTCCATGCCAGTGGGCTGAACATGTGAACTAACTCACTTGATGTTAGAAACAGAAAAATTGTGAACTTGTGAAAACAAGACCTTATCTTAAAAATTCTCTAATGTATTTTATCAAAATCTATTATTGACAAAATCCATTATTTTTACTTATATTGATATAATTTATTATTTATATTAGTATTATAAACATTAATAATCATTCCATTTGATATGCATTTATAATATTGATATCATAAGCAATATAAATATAACTATGCATAATATACAAAGATATCCAGTACTCTTGTATATTCTTTTATATCCATATTATACAACAGTATACAAATAAATATAAATAGCAATGGCACTATACATATTTATTTAAATTGCTATTTATGTTTATTTTCTAAATCCATCGAGTACTTTTTTATTTTTTAATTGACACATAATTTTACGTATTTATGGGTTATATGTTTTCATACAATGTATAGTGATAAGATCAGTGTACTACTTAGCATATTCATTATTTCAAATATTCATTATTTATTTGTGTTAGGAATACTCAATATGAGCCTTCTGGTTATTTGAAAGGATATATTATTGCTAACTACAGTTATTTTATAGTGTTATAGAACACTAGAAATTCTTCTTCTTACCTAGGTGTGATGTCGTATCTTTTAACAAATCTCTTTCTATGGCCTCTTACCCTTACCCTTTCAGCTTCTTATATCCTTTGTTCTACTGTTTTACTTTAATGAGATCAACATTTTTTTACCTTCTGCATATTCGTAAGAACATGCAGTTTTTAAATTTCCGTTTCTGACTCATTTCACTTAACATCCTCCAGTTCTGTTCATGTTGCTGTTAATGGCAGGATTTCACTCGTTTTTATGGTGGAATGGTATTCTGTTGGGTATATATACCATATTTTCCTTATCCATTTACCCATTGATGAGAAAGACTAAGTTGATTCTATATCTTGGCTATTGTTAATAGTGCTGAAATAAACATAAAAGTGTAGATGTCTCTTCAATGTACTGATTTTCTTTCCTTTGGATAAATGCTTGGCAGTGAGATTGCTGGATTATATGGCAGGTTTATTTGTATTTTTTTGAGGAGCCTTCATACTGTTTACCGTAGTGACCATATTAGTTTACATGCCCAACAACAGTATGTAAGGGCTTTCTTTTCTCTGCATCCTTAACAGCGTGTTATTTTTGTCTTTTTTATAATAGTCATCCTAACTGGGGTGAGATAATATCTCACTGTGCCTTTGATTTGCATGTCCCTGATGATTAATGGTGGTAAGCATTTTTTCATATATTTGTTGGCCATTTGTTTGTCTTCCTTTGAGAAATCTCTGTTCAGATCATTTTCCCATTTTTAAATCAGATTGTTTCTTCTGCTCTTCTGATGTTTGAATTCCTTGTATATTTTGGATATGAATCCTCTATATAATTAATAGTTTTTGATTATCTGTTGTGACATGCCAGATGAAGGATATAAGAGTCTGAGGTCAGCATTCTTTACTTTCCCTGAGGACATTTTCTAGACACAAGTATAAAACGCCCTCACAGAAACTAGGAAGCAAGAAATAGATAATAAATAACTGAATAGGGTGTATTATACAATATAGCAATTTGCCAGCAAGACACTATATTTAACTGCCCACTGTGGGACTGTCTGGCTATTCAATAGAATAGGTGAAATAAGTAAGCCAGAAGGTGAAATAAGTAAGAGCCTAGAGGTTGCAGAGGGAGATTAAATTTAGCAATTAGCTGTGGCTCTTTAATAAATGGTAAAGTTTTTTTCAGACGTTTAAGAAAAGGAATTTTGTGGTGGAAGTTTGGAAGTTGTGCTATGATCACCTTATATAAAACCTATCCATGTCCTAAAGTTATTAAAATCAACAAATATTTGTTGAATAGCTACTACATTCTAAGTTCTACTCAAATCAAGTGAAAATAAAATTACACCAATGGAAGCAGAAAACATGGATAAAGGAAAACAACATTGTGTATGTTGCTTTTATGGATATTGATTTAAGGAGCCTTTAGGGTTTATTTTTGGATGGCAAGGACCAATATGCTATATTTAAAGGAAAACCTAAATTAATGTCCCACCCAATCTTATTCCTAATTTTCTGTCTACGGAAGCAGCCAATTTTAGCTCTTTAATTCTTATAATACATTTTTCTAAAGAACTTGATAATACTGCTATTTTTTCATTTATAATTTTAAACATTAGCTACTGATTTCTATCTTATCCCTGTCTCACCACCCACTCCAAGAAAAAAAAGCTGAAAATAAAGATTTGCAGTGAAAGCAGTGTCATTTAACAGGAACAGAGAACTGAGGAGACTCAAACATGAACGTACTGAAAACCAATCTAAGGACGTCTTACCATCCTTGTCGCTGAGGACAACTAAGACTCCATTTCATTGAAACTCTCTGAGAAGATATGTAGAATGCACCTCAGAGCTTTCTGCCTAGGCCAAAGAATAAGGGAAGAAGTATTCATCAGCCTCTATTCCCCATTAGTCAAGAGGTACTCCATGGCAAGTTAAGTCTTGGCATTTCTTGATTTGTACATGCACTTGTGAAACTAAGAGTCCCAGGGAAGAAAGAGATACATTGTACAGTTGTGCCTGAGGCAAGTCTCTGTCAAGTGGCAGCAACATTAGCTTGATTGCCACAGGACTGGCTAACATAACAACTGTGTCAAAACTGTGAGGCAAGACAAAAGAAGGATCTGATATAGTCCATCCTTTACAGTCCTCAGATCTGCTCATGCCCTCAATTAAATCCAATCCATCATAAAGCTTTCATGAAGGTGAACAGCCGAGATGTCTTCAAAAGACTTATAAAAGGGGGTTACTAGAACAATATAAAATTCCCACTGTTCTAAATTTCCCAAGGCCATAATTGATACATATCTTCCTCCTCAAACACCCATTCTATATTTCCATCATCTTATGCCAGAACTTCAAGAGCTCTAGATTGACTGTTAAGTGTGTTAACCCAGACCTTCATCCCCTAGTTCTTAGTAAATAGTTGCTTAATCCTGTTAGACCATGGTTGCTACAATTTCCACTTGGTGTCATCACCAGGTATACAAGTGCCAAAGATACTTCCATAACTCTCCTTTGTTGCTAACATATTCCTTCTTGCCCATTTTTTTTGCAACAAAACAAGTATATTAATACAGTATGTTTCATGCATAAATCTGATCACATTTGCTCTAGCAATCATCTTGTGTGCCTCAAGACACCTGCAGCAGGAGAAGAAATCATGTTTCTATCCATTCTCAAAACTCCCATCTTTTGTGGCATAATTTGATGTTAATTTGCAATGCGAAATTAACTCACACCTCATTATCAGTGCCACAACTTTTTTACATGCAAGTGTTCAATATCTAGCTCTTTCTTTACTCATTTATAAAATTATCTTTGGATTTTTCTGTTTGATACATTGTAAGCAAGTAAATGCTGTGTATTATTTTTATATTAAAAAGTTAATTATTGAAGTGTTTGCTTGAATTGCCTCTGAGAAAATTAATCAGAAACATTATTTGTATTTTTATTTTCTATATTTTATACCATATAAACTTACACATAAATAACCTGTGACATGATATTCATCTTTGTTTAATAATATTTCTAAATGTCACAAAGGGGCTCAACATAGGCATAATAGAACATTTAATAAAATAAAAAATAAAACTATAAAAACATCAAAGTAAATCTCACAAGTTGGAAATATATTGATTGTCCATTCTCAAATATAGAATTCTTTTAACAAAGCATTACAAAGCATACCAATGACATGGTGTTATCAAAAATTATATATGGCATATTAGAGTCATTTTAATTTCTCTATTATCTATATATAGGTCCACATTGTTTGGTGGAAAGTAAGCCAGGAAAAAAAAATGTCCCACAAAAATAATTTTAGTCATTTAAATTTAGTTGATTACAAAGGATGCCAGCAACACTCTTAAGTTTAGCTTAATTAGACATGAACGTGAATAAATTAAATGTATAACTAGTAGAATTTTACTTTATATAACAATATGAAATATCCATTCAACCACATGACTGATGCTAAATCAGCCAGCTGATGTATCTTTCATATATAACTGTTTCCATCACATCAAAGACAAAAGAGAAAGAAAACAACACGCTCAGCACTTTTCAGAATTTTCTTCAATGGAAGAAATGTTCAATGGATGAAAATATTCTGCGTATGTGCCGTCCAATATAGTAGCTTTTAGCCACATATGGCTATTGATCATTTGAAAAGTGCCTAGTCTCACTAAGGACTGAATTTTAAAATTTAATTATAATAAAAATAAATTTAAACAGCTACATGTGACTAGAGGCCGCTGTATTAGACAGAAGATGGACTGAATAATTGTTACTAGACCTATTTCTTTAATTTTTACACTAACATTTGCATTGAGAAACAAGACAATTATATCCAAACATATTCATAATAATCTGCTTCAAGCTGCAGAATACGACTCTTCCTGAGTCTCCTTAGTTATACTCCTAAGGGACTAAAGATCACAGGGGACAGACTTGCTATTATGAGAGCTAACACCTGACTCACCCAAACTTTATGCTTTGTTTTATGTATTTTTTCATTTATCCTCATTCGTAGTATAATGATTTAACTAAGACATTATACATTAAAAAAATCTTACTTTGCAATACTGCCTCACTTTTTTGTGAATAATCTTTAAAATGGCTTAAAAATTATTTCCATAGGTTTTTGGGGAAACAGCTGGTATTTGGTTACATAAGTTCTTTAGTGCTGGTTATGAGATTTTGGTGCACCCAATCACCCGAGCAGTGTACACTGAACCCAATTTATAGCCTTTTATCCCTCACTCCCCTCCCACACTTTCCCCTGAGTCTCCAAAGTCCATTGTATCATTCTTATGCCTCTGCATCCTCATAGCTTAACTCCCACTTATGAATGAGAACATATGATGTTTGGTTTCCCATTGCTGAGTTACTTCACTTAGAATAACAGTCTCCAGTTTCATCCAGGTTGCTGTTCTTTTTTATGGCTGAATAATATTTGTTGTACAGAAGCTCTTTAGTTAAGTCCCACCTCCTAATCTTCGTTATTGTTGTAATTGCTTTTGGGTTTTTGTTCATGAAGTCTTCACCTAAGCTAATGTCCAGTAGGATTTCTCCAATGTTGTCTTCTAGAACGTTTATAGTTTCAGGTCTTAAATTTAAACATTTGATCCATCTTGAGTTGGTTTTTGTATAAGGTGAGAGATGAGGATCCAGTTTCATTCTCCTACATGTGACTTACCAATTATCATAGCACTATTTGTCAAATAGGGTACCCTTTCCCCACTTTATGTTTTTGTTTGCTTTGCCAAAGATCACTTGGCTGTAAGTATTTGGGTTTATTTCCGGGTCATCTATTCTGTTCCATTGGTCTATGTGCCTATTTTTTATACCAGTACCAAGCTGTTTCATTGACTATGGCCTTCTATGATAGTTTCAAGTCACGTAATGTGATGCCTCCAGATTTGTTCTTTTTGCTTAGTATTGCTTTGACTATGCGGGCTCTTTTTTGATTCCATATGAATTTTAGAATGGATTTTTCTAGTTCTGTGAAGAATGATGGTGGTATTTTGATGGGAATTGCATTGAATTTGTAGAATGCTTTTGGCAGTATGTTGATTTTCACAATGTTGATTCCACCAATCCAGGAGCATGAGATATGTTTACATTTGTTTGTATCATCTATGATTTCTTTCAGCAGTGTATTGTAATTTTTCCTTTAGAGGTTTTTTTACCTCCTTTGTTAGGTATATTCTTAAGTTGTTTTTTGTTTGTTTGTTTTTGCAGCTATTGTAAATGGGTTTGAGCTCTTGATTTGATTCTCAACTTGGTTGCTGCTGGTGTATAGCAGAGGTACCAGTTTGTGTGCATTAATTTTTTATCCTGAGACTTGATGAATTCATTTATCAGTTCTAGGAGATTTTTGGATGAGTCTTTATGGTTTTCTAGGTATACAATCATATTCTCAGCAAACAGTGACAGTTTTACTTCCTCTTTATGGATTTAGATGCCCTTTATATATTTCTCTTGTCTGATTGCTCTCACTAAGACTTCCACTATTATGTTGAGTAGAAGTGGTGAGAATGGGCATCCTTGTCTTGTTTTAGGTCTCAGAGGGAAAGCTCTCAACTTTTCCCTGTTCAGTATTATGTTGGCTGTGATTTCATCACAGGTGGCTTTTTTACATTGAGATATGTCCCTGGTATGCTGATTTTCCTGAGGGTTTTAATCATAAAGGGATACTGGATTTTATCAAATGCTTTCTCTGCATCTAAGATGATCATATAATTTTTGTTTTTAATTCTGTTTATGTGGTGTATCACATTTATTGACTTGCATAAGTTAAACCATCCCTCTATCCCTGGTATGATACCCACTTGATCATGGTGGATTATCTTTTTGATATGCTTTTGGATTCAATTAGCTAGTATTTTGTTAAGGATTTCTCTATCTATGTTCATTAGGGATACTGGTCAGTAGTTTTCATTTTTTTGTTATGTCCTTTCCTGGTTTTAGTATTAGGGTGCTACTGGCTCAACAATTGAGAGAGGATTCCCTCTTTCTCTGTCTTGTACAATAGTGCCAATAGGATTTCAATGTCATAGAATTCAGCTGTGAACCCGTCTTGTCCTGGACTTTTTTCTGTTGGTAGTTTATTAATTATCATCTCAATCTCATTGCTTGTTATTGGTCTGCTCAGGGTTTCTACTTCCTTCTGATTTGAGCTAGGAGGGTGGGATATATCCAAAAATTTATCCATCTCCTCTAGGTTTTCTAGTTTATGCACATAAAAGTGTTCATAGTAGCCTTGAATGATTTTTGTAGTTCTGTGGTGTCAGTTGTAATATATCCGATTTCATTTCTAGTTGACCATATTTGGATCTTTTTTTTCTTGGTTAACCTTCTAATGATCTATCAATTTTATTTATCCTTTTGAAAAGAAAACAGCTTTAAGTTTCATTTATCTTTTATATTTTTTGTTTTACATTCACTTTATTCTGCTCTGATTTTGGTTCTTTCTTTTCTTCTGCTGGGTTTGGATTTGGCTTCTTCTTGTTCCTCTAATTCCTTGTGGTATGACCCTAAATTGTTTGTTTGTGGTCTTCCAGGCTTTTTGATGTAGGAATTTAAGCCTATGAACTTTCCTCTTAGCACGGTGATTGCTGTATCTCAGAGGTTTTGATAGGTTGTGTCACTATTACCAATTAGAATTTTTAAATTTCCACCTTGATTTCATTGTTTACTCAATAATTATTCAGGAACAGATTATTTAATTTCCATGTATTTGCACGGTTTTTAAGGTTTCTTTTAGAGTTCATTTCCAATTTTATTCCACCACGATCTGAGGGAATATTTGATATAATTTCAATTTTCTTAGATGTATTGAGTCTTGTTTTGTCGCCTATCATATGGCATACCTTGGAGAAAGTGCCATGTGTTGTTGAATAGAATGTATATTATGTGGTTGTTTATCTTTGTGAATATCTGTTAAGTCCATTTGTTCTATGGTATAGTTTAAATCCATTGTTTCTTTGTTGACTTTGTCCTGATGACCTATCTAGTGCTGTCAGTGGAGTACTGAAGTCCCCCACTATTACTGTGTTCCTGTCTATCTCATTTCTTTAATCTAGTAGTAATTGTTTTATAAATTTAGGAGCTCTGGTGTTAGATGCATATATATTTAGGATTCTGATATTTTCCTGTTGAACCAGTCATTTTATCATTATAAAATATCCCTCTTTGTGTTTTTAAATTGCTGTTGCTTTAAAGTTTGCTTTGTCTGATATAAGAATAGCTGCCCCTGCTCTCTTTTGGTGTCCATTGACATGAAATGTCTTTTTCTACCACTTTGCCTTTAGTTTATGTGAGTCCTTACATATTAGATGAGTCTCTTAATTGCAGCAGATACTTGATTTGTAAATTCTTATCCATTCTGCAATTTGTAACTTTTAAGTGGAACATTTAGGTTATTTGCATTTAATGTTACTATTGAGATGTGAGATACTATTCCATTCGTCATGCTATGTGTTGCCTGAATATCTTTTTTTTTTAATTTATTTATTGTATTTTGGTTTTATAGGTCCTGTGAGATTCATGCTTTAAAGAGGTTGTATTTTAATGTGTTACTAGGATTTGTTTCAAAATTTAGAGCTCCTTTTAGAAGTTCTTTTAGTGCTGGCTTGGTAGAGGCAAATTCTGTCAGCATTTGTTTTTCTGAAAAAGACTGTATCTTTTCTTTATTTATGAAGCTTAGTTTCACTGAATACCAAATTCTTGGATAACTGTTTCCTTTAAGAAGGCTAGAAATAGGGTCCCAAATTCCTTCTAGCTTGTAGGATTTCTGCTGAGAAATCTGCTTTAATCTGACAGGTTTTCCTTGACAGGTTTTCTGGTGCATTTGCCTCACAGCTCTAAAGGTTTTCCTTCATCTTGATTTTGAATAACCTGATGACTGCGTGCCTAGGTGATGATTTTTTTGCAATGATTTTCCCAGGTGTTCTTTGAGCTTCTTGTATTTGGATGTCTAGGTCTCTAGCAAAGCCAGAAAAGTTTTCTTTGATTATTCTCCTGAATATGTTTTCCAAACATTTAGATTTACCTAATTCTTCAGAAATGCCAATTATTCTTATGTTAAATCAGGTCATTTAACATAATTCCAAACTTCTTGGCGGCTTTGTTAATTTTTTTGAAATTCTTTTCTCTTTGTCTTTGTTGGTTTGGGTTGTTTTAAAAACCTTGTCTTCAAGTTCGGAAGTTCTTTCTTCTGCTTGCTCAATTCTACTGCTGAGACTTTCCAGGACATTTTGCATTTCTCAAGTGAGTCCTTTATTGCCTGAAGTTGTGATTTTTTATTTGTGCTATCTATTTCACTGAAGATTCATCTCCTAATTTCTTGTATCATATTTTTGGTTTCCTTAAGTTGGACTTCACCTTTCTCTGGTGCCTCCTTGATGTGATTAATAATCAACCTTCTGAATTTTTCTGGCAATTCAGCAATTTCTTCTTTGTTTGGATCCACTGCTAGTGAGCTAGCGTGATTTTTGGGTGTGTTAAAGAACTCTATTTTGTCATATTACCTGAATTGTTTTTCTGGTTTCTTCTCATTTGGGTAGGCTATGTCAGAGGGAAGATCTGGGGCTCAAGGCTGCTGTTCAGATTCTTTTGTCACACAGGTTGCTCCCTTGATATAGTTAGTCTTCTCTTTTTCCCTAGGCATGTGGCTTCCTTACAGCCAAAATCTGGTGATTGTTATTTCTCTTCTGGATCTAGTCACCCAGCAGGGCTATCAGGCTCCATGCTGGTACTCTCGTCTGCACAGAGTCCTGTGATCTGAACCATCTTTGGGTCTCTTAGCCATCAGTCCTAGCATCTGCTCCATTGGAGGTGGCAGGGGAGTGAAATGGACTATGTGAGATTCCTTAGATGTAGTTGTTTAATGCACTACTTTTTTGTTCTTTAGCCTCTTGCCAGCAGGTGGCTCTTTCAAGAGCAGGTGGTAGTATAGGGGAGAATCAGACAGTGGGTGGGGCCCTAGAACTCCTAACAGAATATTACCTTTGCCTTTAGCTACCAGGGTAGGTAAGGAAGGACCATCAGGTGGGGGAAGGGTTAGACATGTCCAAGCTCAGACTTTCCTTTAGCAGGGCTTGCTGCAGCTGCTGTGGGAAATGGGGCTGTGGTTCACAGGTTAATGGAGTTATGTTCCCAGGAGCATTATGGCTACCTCTTCTGTTTTATGCAGGTTGTCACAGAAGTGGGGGAAAGCTGGCAGTTACAGGCTTCACCCAGTTCTCATGCAACCCAAAAGGCCTGTCTCCCCAAAAAACACACCGAGTTTGTTTTCAGGCAGTGGGCAAGCAGGGCTGAGAACTTGCCCCAGGCTACCAGCCTCCTGGATGAGAAAGTAAACAGGGCTTTTGTGTCTTTCTACCTGTTGAGTCTGAACACCAGATTGACATCCTTCCCTGAGTTTGGGCCAAGAAACTTTGCATTCAGTTGCAATTGTTACAAAGTTCAGATGGAGGATTCCTTCTCCCTGTGATCCTTTTCCAGTTCTTCTAGCAGCCATTCCCAAGGACCCCTGTGAGATGAGTCAGAAATGGCTTCCCTGGAGACCCAGAGAGCCCACAGGGCTTTTCTCACTGCTTCCTCTTCCCCTGCATTTTTCTTGGCTCTCAAAATTGTGTCAGCTCCAGGTAAGGTAAATCCTCCTGTGATCTGGAACTTCAGGTTCCCTAGTGAGGGTGTGTGTTTAGGGATGGGTGATCCCCTTTTCCCACTTTCACAGTTTGGGCACTCACAGTATTTGGGCTATCTCCCAGGTCCTGCAGAAGCAATCTGCTCCCTTCAAAGGATCTGTGGATTTTCTTGGCTTTCCAAGTATATTTCTGCAGTAGTTCTTGGAGAAAGAGTTTATGATGCAACTCTCCACATGTTGCTCTGTCTGTCTGAGAGCTGCAATTTAGTCCTGCCTCTTACCTGCTTTTTGTCTTATTCCCTGACATCTTCTTCTTGCCTATGTTGCATAGCAAGAATTCTAAGTCTTTACTGTAATCAGATCCAACAAACTATGCCAATATAGTATATATATATTTTTCTTTTCTTAATTGTCTGCTTGTATGATGAGACCAAAATATCTAGAAGCTATGGCTTCATGGTTAGTTAAAACCTTACTGTATTCCCTGCTTATAAAATTCTTCCTAAGTTTGACATGGATAGAAAGCAGGAATTTCCTTACTGAATAATTGAGTTTGCTAGTGAGAAAATCCAGTCCTACTTTCACTCTTTGTTGCCCTGTATTTTAGCTACTGAGGATGCATAACCATGTATTCCCTATTGGTTCAGTAGAAATACTGGATTCTGGAGGACAGTGCTCCAACACTAAAACATTTTCCCAGAGATGTACCTTTAGAACGTCATTTTTTGTTCAATTAGTCTAGCTGCTTCCATGTGATAAGGTATATGGTAATTTCCACAGATTCTACAGTGAGACAACCCTTGTCATAACTTTCACTGTAATATGGATCCCTTAGTCTAATATAATATTGTGAAGAGTATTACACTGGTAAATGAGCCATTCTATAAACCTTTAGACATTAGTCCTTGCAAAGGTACTTAGGCAGAGAAGGTAAAGCCACACAGAGAATGAATGCAAAATTCAAGAAGAATTATAGCTCTCTCTCTCTGTTACACCAAAAAGTGGTGTGTAACAGACATGCCACCATTTGGCAGGCTGGTCTCCTTAATAGATAATAACACATTAAGATTTCAATGTTTTCCTTTAATGCTGGCATATTGTAATAGCACTAGCTAGATTATCCTTGGTAAGAGAGATAGCCTTCCTGACTACCACCCTAACTACCCCATTCATGGGTCTATCAAGCAAGCACGGAGGTGACTGAGGAGAGGACCTGGCTGACTTATAAAGAGAAATTTTGTATACATGGTTGTTATGTGACTCTTCTTCTGTTTGATTTGATAACACTAGAGTGGATTAATTTGACAATGTATTTATAAATATATATGTTTTATTAACTATTTACCAAGTGTTTCTTTTCCCTCCATTCTAAATCTGATTTTCCCTCTGGCCTTTATTTTTCTCCTATATCTAATAGATTTATCTCCACTCAAGACATTTTATTCCACAAAGACATTCTCCAGTTTGCTACATAAGCAGTATGAGCTTGGCAACTGTAGTATAGACTTTCACTGAGTTCCTCTGTTTTCAAAGTGGCACCCTTGCCTCCATTAATTTCTAATATCCCTGAGTCCAGATAAAATATTCCTGAGTTCAGAGTTCCTCTGAAGCAAGGTCTTAAATATGTAACCTCTAGTCTCCGGGCTGTGTTTGTTGGAGAAAAGGATCTGTGGGACTAACTGTTAAATATATTCACTTTCAACTGACCCTCTTGTTTACCAGCGTTTACATGCACCGCCAGTTTTGAGGTATCATGTCTCTCAAACTCCTGAAACTTTCGAAGGCTCTATAGATCTATAGATCTGATGGCTTTATTTCTTGTTGCCACTGGGCGGCGCGGGGGGGGGGGGGGGGGGGGGGGGGGGGGG
>CAUYLG010022959.1:0-13351 GCA_963573385.1 Cacajao melanocephalus
AGGATTCTCTTATTCTCCCTACTGGAAGTGACATGCAGAAGGCAGGAATGATGACAATATACAAACATGTTTTCTGCCATGTGGCCACCATAAGCAGCTTACAACAAGGCCCACCTAGAAGTCATTTACTTGAAAAAAAAAGTGTCTCTTTCTCTTAAAATCACCTCTGATTAAGTTTAGCACAATCAGGATAATCTCCATTTTGAGAAACACAAAGTCAACACGAGTAATACAATGTCATAAGTGATTTCCCAGCACAGTCACACATTTTCTTACACTCGAGAGGAAAGGATTACACAGCAGGTGTGCAACAGACTGGGAATACAGGGTATTATCTCGGAATGTTGCCTACGCACCACAATAAACTTTTAAAACAGACTTTCTGCTACTGTTGTTATCTACATAAACAAAGATATCATCTGCACATAATAACTACTTTCCAGTTTTATTCACTACAAATATTAACATTTTTTCTGGCTTATTTTTTCCTTGTGTACCATTTTATACCTTCACACACACACACATAGATGGATAAAAAAATATCCAATTATTCAATTTAGAATAAATTTTTATTAAAATGAGTGTTAAAATAATAGGTTTTTTTTGTTTCTGTTTGATGAGGGCTATTGCTGTTGTACTTCAGAGTGTTATTTCTGTAGACAAAGTTGCCTGTGCTTTAAGAGGCAGGTTCTGGGGAGCTTCTGAAACATACACCATAAATTTAACATTAATAAATTCAATACAAGGCAGAAAGTATAGATTTGCTTTCAGCATTTTCAAGATGTTCAGTTTTCTATTCGTCACCTAATTAAAAAGTTTTGTTCCAATAATTGCTCTTTTAAATACATACAAACTCATATTCACATAAACACTCACTTGATAATTTTACAACTAAGGTTTTTCTTCAGTGATATGTGTATATTTAATTCCATGTAAATTAAAAATAAAAGGCACTATGTTGGCGGTCAGAGAGCACACGTTCAAAGAAAACTGTATAACAAATGTTTATTAGTAATTTTTCAGAACTCTAAAATGTATGGATTTTATTTATATTTTTTTCTTTGAAATGGAGTCTTGCTTTGTTGCCTAGGCTGGAGTGCAACGCTGCAATCTTGGGTCTCTGCAACCTCCATCTCCCAGTTTCAACCGATTCTGCTGACTCAGCCTCCAGACGTGAGCCACCATTCCTGGCTACTTTTTATATTTACTAGAGTCAGGTTTCATTATGTTACGCAGGTTGGTCCTGAACTTCTGACCTCAGGCAATCCAGCTGACTTTCCTCCCAAAGTGCTGGGATTACAGGTGTTAGCCACCTGTAATCCCAGCCATCTGTGCCCAGCCATAGATTAGCTTTTATAGTCAACACTGATTTAGTGTAATCTCTGAAATTTAGTGCCTTATTTATCTACTATAAATTCTGATATTTACATATAATTTTGAACTAAATTTTTTTATATTTATATTTTTTATATTTACTGCATCTGTAAAAACACATTTTAGCATAGACTCTGGTGTTTTCTAAGCTTTAGTTTTTGGGGGAAAAAAAAAAAAGTGTTTCTCAATTCATTACATTTGCAGGACTCTTCTCCAATATAAACTCCCTGAATTTGAACAAAGCTTGAGCAACTTCTCTGTAGGGTATCCTCTAGTGCAAAATGCATGCAATAAGATCTGTAATACAAGTAAAGGTACTACAACCCCCTTTATATTGGTTATTGTTTTTGAGAATACTTTTCTTAACTTTAAAGGTTTCTATCTTCTGAAAGATTTTTTGACAGTAATTGTACTTTTAATGCTTTTATTAACTATGATCCTTTTTATGTTGTATAATATGTGAGTAGGCACTAATGGGTTTCCATATTCTTTATAAAATTTTTCTCAAGCATAATAGCTTTCCTGTGAAATAAGCTGTAAGCATTGATTAAGTTTCACCACATTCTTCACACTTGTAGTTTTGCCAGTATGAATTATCTTACCTACAATCAAGTGTTGCAACCCTATAAAGGCTTTGTCACATTTTATACATTTCTAAGGTTTCACACTACTATTTATATTATGTACAGAAAAGTTAGAGGTGTTGGTAAACGCACTGTCTCATAATTCAGTTTTGTAGAATCCCTCTTAAGCATGAATTATTGCCATTGTGACACTGGTCACATGCAGGTCACCACTGGGCAAGGGTCTGTACTGAAGATCCTGACTCAGTGACAGATGAATACACTCTGAGAATAGAGTGTAAGAGTCAGGATAGGGGATTGTGAGCTGCTCACAAAGAGAGTGATCGCAGCTACACAACTACTTGTTGTTTCTCCTCAGATTTATTCAGTATAGATATAATATCAGAGGTTTCAAGTCAATGTGCTTGTGGATAATTAACATGGTTAAAATAGTGGTTTTACAAATGCTGAAAGCTCAGGTTCCAGTACCCAGAGTAAACACCATTAACGGGTAATCTCCCTGGTTGACCTCATCTCAAGATGGCCATCCGGGGTGATCAAAGGTTGCTGAGTAAACAAGAACTGAATTAACAAAAGAACTGAGAACTTGTGGCTGGATGTGGTGGCTCATGCCTGTAATCCCAGCACTTTAGGAGGCCCAGTTGGGTGGATCACCTGAGGTCAGAAGTTCGAGACCAGCCTGACAAACATGGCAAAAGATGGTCTCTACTAAATATATACAAGTTAATAGGGTGTGGTTGTGGGCACCTGCAATCCCAGGTACTCGAGAGGCTGAGGCAAGGGAATGGCTTGAACTCAGAAGGCAGAGGCTGAATGAGCCAAAATTTTGCCATTGCATTTCAGCCTGGGTGATGAGAGTAAAAACTTTTGAACTTCTTATAGAATTTGCCAAATTCTTCACACTTGTGGGGTTTCTGTCCAGTAGAAATTATAAGGGTTGAGATCTTCCTTGAAAACTTTGTCATATTCTTTATATTTGTAGGGCTTATGTTTCATATAAATTCTCATATTTAGTAAGAGTTGAGGGCTGGTTAAAGGCTTTCCCACATTCATTACATTCATAGGGTTTCTCTCTGGCATGACTTATGGCCACTGAGGTGTGAGAATGAGGGAAAGTTTTTTCGACATTCTTTACATCTTTAGGGTTTCACTCTAGTAAGAATTTTCCTATATGTAGTAGGGAAAGAGGACACTTTAATGGTTTTGTCACATTCTTCACATTTGTAGGTTTTCTCTCCAGTATGAATTATCTTATTTGTAGTAAGGCTTGCAGATTAGGGAAAAGCTTTGCCACATTCTTAACATCTGTAGGGTTTCCCTCGAGTATGAATTTTTTTATGTGTAGTAAGGTGTGAGGCCTGCTGGAAATCTTTTCCACATTCTTCACATCCGTAGGGTTTCTCTCCAGTATGAATTTTCTTATGTGTAGTAAGGTAAGAGGACCTCTTAAAGGCATTGCCACATTCCTCACATTTGTAGGGTTTCTCTCCAATATGAATTATCTTATGTGTAGAAAGGGTTGAGGAATATTTGTCACATTCTTGACACCTGTAGGGTTTCTCTCCAGTATGAATTTTCTTATGCACAGTAAGGTAAGAGGAGTGCTTAAAGGCTTTGCCACATTCTTCACATCTGTAGGGTTTCTCTCCAGTATGATTTTTCTTATGTGTAGTAAGGATTTCAGATCGGGTAAAAGCTTTGCCACATTCTTCACATCTGTAGGGTTTCTCTCCAGTATGAATTTTCTTATGTTTATTAAGGTTAGAGGAATTCGTAAAGGCTTTTCCACATTCTTCACATCTGTAGGGTTTCTCTCCAGTATGAATTTTCTTATGTTTAGTAAGGTAAGAGGAATCCCTAAAGGCTTTTCCACATTCGTCACATCTGTAGGGTTTCTCTACAGTATGAATTTTCTTATGTTTAGTAAGGTAAGAGGAATCCCTAAAGGCTTTTCCACATTCTTCACATCTGCAGGGTTTCTCTCCAATATGAATTTTCTTATGTTTAGTAAGGTAAGAGGAATCCCTAAAGGCTTTTCCACATTCTTCACATCTATAGTGTTTCTCTCCAGTATGAATTTTCTTATGTTTAGTAAGGTAAGAGGACTTCTCAAAGGCTTTTCCACATTCTTCACATTTGTAGGGTTTTTCTCCAGTATGAATTCTCTTATGTGTAAAAAGTGTTGAGTAGTGTGTAAAGTTCTTGCCACACTCTTCACATTTGAAGGGTTTTTCCCCAGTATGAATTCTCTTATGTTCAGCAAGTTTTGAGGAGTGCGGAAAATCTTTGTGACATTCTTCACATTTGCAGGGTTTCTCTCCAGTATGAATTTTCTTATGTGTAGTAAGGTGAGAGGACCTCTTAAAGGCATTGCCACATTCCTCACATTTGTAGGGTTTCTCTCCAATATGAATTATCTTATGTGTAGCAAGGTTTGAGGAGTATGCAAAGTCTTTGCCACATTCTTTGCATTTGTAGGGTTTCTCTCCAGTATGAATTCTCTTATGTTGAGTTAGAGTTGAGGATGCAGTAAAGGCTTTGCCACATTCCTCACATTTGTAGGGTTTCTCTCCAGTATGAATTTTCTTATGTTTAGTAAGGTAAAACGACTTTATAAAGCCTTTTCCACATTCTTCACATTTGTACGGTTTCTCTCCAGTATGAATACTCTTATGTGTAGAAAGGGTTAAGGAGCATTTAAAGTCTTTGCCACATTCTTCACATTTGTAGGGTTTCTCTCCAGTATGAATTCTTTTATGTATACTAAGGGTTTCAGACCGATTAAAAGCTTTGCCACATTCCTCACATCTATAGGGTTTCTCTCCAGTATGAATTCTTTTATGTGTAGTAAGGTAAAATGACTGCTTAAAGGCTTTTCCACATTCTTCACATTTGTAGGGTTTCTCTCCAGTATGAATTATCTTATGTGTAGCAAGGTTTGAGGAATATGTAAAAGCTTTGCCACATTCTTCACAATGGTAGGGTTTCTCTCCAGTATGAACTCTCTTATGTATAGTACAGTAAGAGGAGTGCTTAAACCTTTTCCCACATTCTTCACATTTGTAGGGTTTCTCTCCAGTATGAATTCTTTTATGTGTAGTAAGGTAAGAGGAGTGCTTAAAGCTTTTCCCATATTCTTCACATTTGTAGGGTTTCTTTCCAGTATGAAGTATCTTATGTATAGTAAGGCGTGAGGAGCAGTTGAAGGTTTTGCCACATTCTTTGCATTTGTAGGGTTTATCTCTGCTATAAATTTTCTTATGTGTAGTAAGGGTTAAAGACTGGTTAATAGCTTTGCCACATTCTATATATTTGAAAATTTTTCTTCCAATATGTTTTACCTTATGTCTGTTGGAATTTGAAAACTTATAAAAGACTTTCACATATTTATCACATTGAAATATCTTTCTCTGGGTACTTGTCAAACTTTGGTTAAGTCCATTATAACCTGCTTTGTCCACGTGAAACTCATCCACACATTCACAGCCGTTATTTAACTGTAAATTGTCATGTCCACATTTTTCATGTCTTCTCAGAATCATTTTTTGGAAAGAATCTTTTATGCTCTGCTCTGGCCAAAGGTCTTGGGCAAAATGAGAATATATAACTGAAAGAAACAATAAAAACACATAACTTCAATTGCTAGACTCAGATAAGTATATGTTAAAAATCTAACATATAAAATTATACAAACTACAGAAGCGAGATGATATAGCAAAACAGCACAAGCTGTAACTTCTTCCTGGACATACAAATGTAACAAAAAGATACCAACCCCAAAATCCATATGTAAAACATGTGTAAGTGTGTTAAGTGTGTGAAGGGCCCCAGATGAGCACAATGCAAATAGCCACATAAAAGAAAAAGAAAAGTCTGTTTCTTATACCTGACACAGGTCCTCGTCCTCTTCAGAATAACATTTTGCCTTTAAAAGTAAATTCCCAGCCAGGCCCAGTGGCTCATGCCTGTAATCCGAGCACTTTGAGAGGGTGACAGGAGTGAATCATAAGGTCAGAAGTTGAAGACCAACATGGCCAAGATGATGAAAACCCGTCTCTACCAACAATACAAAAAATTCACTAGGTGTGGTTGAAGACACCTGTAATCCCAGCTATTTAGGAGCCTGAGGCAGAGGATTGCTTGAGACTGGGAGGCCAAGGTTGCAGTGAGCTGAGATGGTGCCACTGCACCCCACCATGTGTGACAGAGTGAAACTGCTTATAAAAAAAAAAAAAAAAAAAAAGTAAACTGCCAGACAGGCATGATGTGTCATGCCTGTAATCTTAGCACATTGGATGAACAAGGCAGGAGGATTACCTTAGGTCAGGAGTTTGAGATGAGCCTGACCAACCAGTTGAAATCCCATCTCTACTAAAAATACAAAAATTAGCCAGATGTGGTAACAGATACCTATAATCCCAGCTACTTGGGAGACTGAGGCAGGAGGATTGCTTGAACTGTGGAGGCAGAGACTGTAGTGAGGCAAGATCATGTCACTGCACTCCAGCTTAGGTAATAGAGTGAGACTGTCTCACACGCACAAAAATGTAAATGGCCACCTACTAGTTTATTTTTTAAAAAACAAGAAATATATTGACATATACATCTTTATTTCTCACTTTTAGGGACCTTTGTAGACACTGGTTAATGCTTCCCATAACATAAAATGCTGAAAGAAATGATGATATACATTGGAGTGACAGTTTGAATATGCTGAGTCTAAAGATAAATGACACAGAAGCAGATAAAATGCAGTACTCCTCACAGGAAATGGGTGTAGCAAGTGATTACTGATTATTAATAAGAAGAAATATAAGTAAGCCAATTTAATTAAACACTAAACACAAAATTTTGGACAAGACACATCCTAAAAACATCTTTGATAAATTCTCAGAATGTCTAGCCAAGACAATTGTTTTCCAACTACACCAAAACAATGCTACATTATAAAGATTTTAAGAAGTATTTTTGTTAATGTCAAGATCTCAAAGATTACAATGTATATAAAATATTAGAGCAACATGGCTCCATCAAAAAAATCATAAAATTTTCAAAAGCAACTACAAAATGTATACTTTTTTTTTTTTTTTTTTAGAACGAGTGTCACTCTGTTGCCCAGGCTGGAGTGCAGTGGTATGATCTCAATTCACTGTAACCTCCACCTGCCCAAGTGATGCTCCTGCCTCAGTCTCCCCAGTACCTGGGACTACAAGTGCATACCACCACACCTGGCTAATTTTTTTGGGCTTTTTTTTTTTGGTAATTTTTAGTAGAGATGGGGTTTCACCATCTTGGCCGGGCCAGTCTTGAACTCCTGACTTCGTGGTCCACCCGCCTCCTCCTCCAAAAGTGCTGGGAATACAGGCGTGAGCCACCATGCTGGATCTGGTATTTATAAAATTCCAAAAAAATTTAACAGGTCAGGCTTGGTGGCTTATTCCTAGAATTCAAACACACTGGGAGGCCAAAGTGAGAAAATCACATGGGGTCGGGAGCTTGAGACCCACCTGAAGCCAAGTGCAGTGGCTCACGCATGTAATCCCAGCACTTTAGGAGGCTGAGGCAGGCGGATCAAAACAAGCCTAACCAATATGGAGAAACCCCGTCTCTACTAAAAATACAAAATTTAGCAGGCATGGTAGCTAATGCCTGTAATCTCAGCTACTCAGGAGACTGAGGCAGGAGAATCGTTTGAACCTGGGAGGCAGAGGTTGTGGTGAGCTGAGATTATGCCACTGAACTCCGGCCTGGGTGACAGAAAAAGTCTCCAATCCAGAAAAATAAATAAATAAATAAATAAACAGATAAAACTGAATAATATTGAGTAAGTGAAATAAAAACACAAAGAATTACCAAATATCAAAAAATGGGAATAACAAGACGTATTAAAATAGCAAAAAACAGGAACTGTGGATATAAAAAATAACTGAAAAGTTTCTTAAAAGAAAAAATGGGCCAGGCACAGTGGCTCACACTTGTAATCCCAGCTTTTTGGGAGGTGAGGTGGGTAGATCACTAGGTTAAGAGACCAAGACCATCCCGCCTACATAGTGAAACCCAGTCTCTAGTAAAAATACAAAATTTTGTCCAGGCACAGTGGCCCACATTTGTAATCCCAACCGTTTGGGAGGCTGAGGCTGGAAGATCACAAAGTAAGAAGATCGAGACCATCCTGGCTAACACAGTGAAACCCCGTCTCTAATAAAAATACAAAAATTAGCTGGGCATGGTGGCACGCGCCTGTAATCCCAGCTACTCGGGAGGCTGAGGCAGGAGAATTGCTTGAACCCAGGAGGTGGAGCTTGTAGTGAGCTGAGATGGCACCAATGCACTCCAGCCTGGCGCCTGGAGACGGAGTGAGACTCTGTCTCAAAAAAAAAAAAAAAAATTAGCCAGGTATGGGGGCATGCGCCTGTAGTCCCAGCTATTCGGGAGCCTGAGTAGGAGAACTGCTTGAACTCGGGAAGCGATGGTTGCGGTGAGCCGAGATCTCACCACTGCACTTTTGCCTGGGCAAGAAGAATGAAATGACGTCTAAAAAAAATTAGCTGGATGTGGTGGCAGGTGCTGTAATCCAAGCTACTCAAGAGGCTGAGGCAAGAGAATCAATCACATGAAGTCAGGAGGCGAAGGTTGCAGTGAGCTAAGATTGCAGCTACTGCACACCAGTCTGGTGACAGGCATTGCTCTGTCTCAGAAAAAGAAAAAAAAAAAAAGAAAAACCTGAACAAACTAGGATACACACAACAATATTTACAACAAACACACATATTAGCAAAATTTCAAAAATTACACATAAGAGAATTTTGGAAGCTGCAAGATAAAAATGATGTGTCATTTATAAGCACAGTCTTATGAGATAACCAGTGACTTCATCAAAAATGATAGGTCAGAAGGAAACTGTGTCATATTGTTAGTTATAATTTTTTAAAGAAAGCTCTCAGGTGGGAATAATATCATCAAAATTGTACTACCAAATATAAAAAATCCTTCAAAAAAAAAAAACACATCCTGAGGAAGTATATTGGCACTGCATATGCCCTATATATCCAAGATGCTGAAAGGAGTTTCTTTCACTGAAAATGTTATAATGCAAGAAAACAACACAAAATCATATGAAAATATATAACTTTCTGGAAAAGATATGCACATACACAAAAAATGGAATTTCTTACTTAATCTTACAATAGTGTAGAGAAGATATTTAATTACTCTCTAAAATTTAAGAGTATTTATAAACATCTGTTAATGAACATACAACATAAAAATATAATTAGCAAAATCCATAACAAAGTTGAAGGCAGACGTAATGATGAAGAATTGTATGAAAATCAAGTTAAATTTACCACA
Source organism: Cacajao melanocephalus (assembly GCA_963573385.1). Lineage (NCBI taxonomy): Eukaryota > Metazoa > Chordata > Mammalia > Primates > Pitheciidae > Cacajao > Cacajao melanocephalus. The sequence continues at coordinate 9,309 of CAUYLG010022959.1, forward strand.
TTCAAACATATTATTGGATCTTTTCGAGGTTTTATGTAATCCCCCAAGGTATCACTAAGAAAATATATGGGCTGGGCACAGTGGCTTTTGCCTGTAATTGCAGCACTTTGGGAGGCCAAGGCGGGTGAATGATGAGGTTAGGAGTTCAAGACCAGCCTAGCCAACATGGTGAAACCTCGTTTCTACTAAAAATATAAAAATTATCTGGGTGTGGTGCCACGGGCCTGTTGTCTCAGCTACTCAGAAGGCTGAGGCAGGAGAATTGCTTGAACCGGAACCCAGGAGGCAGAGGCTGCAGTGAGCCAAATCCACCCCACTGCACTCCAGCCCAGATTACAGAGCAAGACAATGTCAAAAGGTGGGAGGTGAGAGGAGGAGAGGTAAAGAAAGAAAGAAAAGGGGAAAGGAAACCCCATCTCTACTATTAATACAAAAATTAGCTGGGGGTGGTGGCGCATGCCTGTAATCCCAGTTACTTGGGAGGCTGAGGCAAAAGAATTTCTTGAACCTGGGAGGCAGAGGTTGCAGTGAGCTGAGATCATGTCATTGCACTCCAACTTGGGCAACAAGAGTGAAACTTCATCTCAAAAAAAAAAAAAAAACAAAACAAAAAAACAAACTGAGAACTTCCCACATTTTGATATAAAAAAAATTATTTCTAACCAGTATTAATTCGAAATTATTTTATTTCAAAAAGGAGATGAAAATAAAGAGTTTCCGGCTGACGCCCTTTTCAGACTCAGCCCACCTGCACCAAGGTGAAAAAAATTTTAAAAACACTAAAAAAATAAAAATAAACTTTTTGGTTACTAAGAGGACGTACCAAGCCGTTCATGAGAAATTTGCTTTCATGACAGCAACATGTCCCACCAGGTCCCACATCCAGCATGAAGGATATATATTGCAGCATGAGTTTTGGAGAACAAGGACATCCAAACCATATTATACACCAATTAGGCTTCACAGACACATACACAACTCTCTAGTCAAAACCGTGACAATACACAATAGTCTTATTCACATCTAATGTATTCGGTTAGGACAAATATCAAGTTTTATTAAATTTAAAAATGCTGACTAGCCTGGGCAACATAGTGAGATTGTAACACTACAAACAAACAACTTGGCAGATATGGTAATGCATGTCTGTAGTCCTAGCTACTCAAAAAACTGAGGTAAAAGAGTCACTTGAATCCAGGAGGCTGAGGAAAGTGAGCCAAAATTATGCCACGGCACTCCAGCCTGGGTGACTGTAAGATCTTGTCTTAAAACAGCAACAACAAATGAATTTAAAAAGACTAAAACTGAATTAGGTGGAGTACAGTTGCTGACACCTATAATCCCAGCACTTTGGTAGGCTGAGGCTGGCAGGTCACGAGGTCACGAGATTGAGACCATCCTGGCTAACATGGTAAAACTCCATCTCTACTAAGAACACAAAATTTAGCCTGGCATAGTGGCACATGCCTATAATCCCAGCTACTCGGGAGGCTTTGGCAGGAGAATCACTTAAATCCATGAGGCGGAGGTTGCAGTGAGCCAAGATGGCACCACTGCACTCCAGCCTGGATGACAGAGTAAGACCTTGTATCAAAAAAAAAGGGGGGCGGTGGAAACATTTGTAAATTACATGTGAAGAAGTTAACATTTAAAATACATGAACAACCCTTAAAATTGAACAATAAAGTTGAGTAACTTTAGAAATGGGCAAACAAAATTTTCATTTAAAAATTACACAAATGGAAAAAAGGATTTAAGAAAACACACAAAGTTACTAATTCATGGAGAAATAATAGTGAAAAAAAACACAATGACAAACAAAATAACCTCACACCCATTAGAATAGCCACTATAGCCAGGCGCGGTGGCTCACACCTCTAATCTCAGCACTTTGGGAGGCCGAGGTGGGCAGATCACAAGGTCAGGAGATCGAGACAATTCTGGCCAACATGGTGCAACCTGTCTCTACCAAAAACACAAAAAATTAGCAAGACACAGTGGTGGGCGCCTGTAATCCCAACTACTTGGGAGACTGAGGGAGAAGAATCACTTGAACCCCGGACGTGAATCTTGTAGTGAGCCGAGACTGCATCACTGCAGTCCAGCCTGGGAGACAGAGCGAGACTGTCTGGAAAAAAAAAGAAGAAAAAAAAGAATGGCCTCTATAAATTTTTTTAAAAACACCAAATCGGTTGATCATGCAATAGAAATGGAACCCATGTTGATTGCTGGTGGAAAACATAGATGCAGCCATTATTTTAAAAAGTTATAAATGCTTTTCATTTACATATCTATATGAAAAACATACAACACAGGCCATGAGCAGTGAGTCAAGCCTGTAATCCTAGCCATTTGGGAGGCTGAGGTTCGCAGGTCACCTGAGGTCAGGAGTTTGAGACAAACCTGACCAACATAATGAAACCCTGTCTCTACTAAAAATACAAAAACTTAGCTGGGCATTGTGGCAGGTGCCTGTAATCCCCGCTACTTGGGAGGCTGAAGCAGGAGAATCACTTGAATCCATGAGGCAGAGGTTGCAGTGCACCACTGCACTCCAGCTTGGGTGACAGAGCAAGACTCCATCTCAAGGAACAACAACAACAACAAAAAGCAACACAGGATGTGGAAGACATATTTGAAAATCCATGTTTATTTTAGCAGTATTCACAAAAGCCAAAAGGCTGAAGCAACCCATGTGTCTCCTGATTTATAAAGATATCAAAAAATGTCACATACATGTACAATAGAATATTATTCCACCTTAAAAAGGAAAATCTTGTCACATTTTAAAGACAAACCTTGAGAATCTTATGTCACTTGAATTAATCCAGTAACAAAATTATGGATACGGTATGATTCCACCTGTATGAGATATCTTAAGCAGTGAAAATTTATAAAAACAGAAAATGAAAGGTTTGTTTGCCAAGGGCTTCAGAGAGGGTAAAATGAGCAGTTGTTACTTAATGGGTATTGAGTTTCAGTTTTACAAGATACAAAGTTTCTAGAAATCTTTTGCATAACAATTTGAATATACTTAACATGCCCGAAATGAACAGGTTTTTTTTTTCTTTTTGAAACAGGGCCTCACTCTCTCACCCAAGCTGGAGTGCAGTGGCACAATTTTGAGCTGCACACCACCAGGCCTTGCTATTATTAAATTTTTTTATAGAGAGGGGTCTCCATATGTTGCCAAGGGTGATCTCAAACATTTGGGCTCCAGGAACCCTCCTGTTTTGTCCCCGAAAAATCCTGGGATTACAGATGAAAGCCACAACCACACCTCATCCTGAAATGTACACTTCAATAGATGTAAAATGGTACATTTTCTGTTATGTGTATATAAACAATGTTTTTAAAGAAAAACTAAAAAAAGAAAAATCCAGAATTATGAAACTTTTTGAAAATTACTTTTTTTTTTTTTTTGGGGGGGGCAGACGGAATTTTGCTCTTGTTGCCCAGGCTGGAGTGCAATGTCGTGGCAGACCACACAACCTTCATCTCCCAGATTCAAGCAATTCTCCTGTCTTAGCCTCCCAAGTACCTGGGATTACAGCCATGTGCCACCACATACAACTAATTTTTGTATTTTTAGTAGAGATGGGGATTCTCCATGCTGGTCAATCTGGTCTCAAAATCCTGACCTCGGGTGATCCACCCATCTTGGCCTCCCAAAGTGCTGGGATTATAGGCGTGAGCCAACGCGCTTGACCTGAAAATTACCCTCAAATCACACAAGCATTTCTCTCACTAAATTATACATATATATTCATAGTTACACACATGGTAAAAATAAGACTATCTCCATGACTATTCATTTAGACAAGATAAAACTACTATCCATCAAAAATCAGCTAAGAAAGAATATAAGTTAAGCCATGTCCAAAATTGGGGTCATATTTATGGATAAACACACATACATATGTAATCTGATTGTGATAGACATCAATAATTTATCTCTTAATTAAACCTCAAATTGACTCAAAGTGTACAAACAGAATTGCAAATTGTCTAAAAATAGAATTCTTAAGTAAAACCAATAGACA